>JAPMOQ010039177.1:394624-433914 GCA_026543055.1 Argiope trifasciata
CAAAAATGGCAAAGAATAGCAATAACAATTAAATGAAATGCAAAAATAGCAAAGAATAGTAATAACAATTAAATGAAATGCAAAAATAGCAAAGAATAGCAATAACAATTAAATGCAATGGAAAAATAGCAAAGAATAGCAATAACAATTAAATGAAATGGAAAAATAGCAAAGAATAGCAATAACAATTAAATGAAATGCAAAAATAGCAAAGAATAGCAATAACAATTAAATGAAATGCAAAAATAGCAATATAATATGAAAAATCTCTAGTTATTCCGATATATATGAAAGAAGAAAATTTGTTTTAAGTTTTGGGATAAATTTATTTTTCTATATTTATGACAGTGAAATTATCCATAAATTTAGATTCCATATATAGTATTAATAAATATTACAGTAAGAAATGAATGAAGGCATTAAAATCTGTTGATTAATCTTGAATTATAGGATGTATCACAATTAATTTTATACAAATGTTTCAAACAAAAAAATTCATTTAAACCATTTCTAATAAAAGTTTTTGATTACACACGTGAAATAAAAAAAATACACCAAAGAAAAATAAATACAGAAAAAAAAACAAGATGAAAGATTTAAGGGCAAAAGAGGAAAGAAAATAAATATTCGAAAGTGAAAAGATTTATCTTTTCAACTTCCAAATCTTTCCTTAGAGAGTATCGTTTTCAGCGTAAACAAATATTCATTCGGTGAGTGCGAGGTAAACTTTTGCACGGTGAATCAAACAGAAAAAAAGTGATTTATAGCCGAAGCTTCTAGAATATCGCAGTTCTTAACCACAATTCCAGTGATTGAATTCTTCTGTGTTGCGGTGTATTTTTTGAACCTGGCGACCAGCGATATTGAAAAGTGTTCCCAAAATTAATTTTAAAGAAAGTTGCACAGTAATTTTATCAAAAATAATCGTGACTTTATCATGAAAAACGACTGGTTACATCTTTATTCCTTTTGAACATTTTTTTATCCTTTCAGTTCTGGTAAGATATAAAATTCTCTAACTGGTCATCTGAGATGAAGAAATTGATTATCTCCCCATTTTAAATTCCTGAGAAATAATTTCATCGGACATGAAAAAATTCAATTCATTTCCAGTCTCATTTCATGTTAAGAATTTTTTTCATACTGAATATGAAAAAGGGGATATTAAAAAGCAATTTAAGTCATAACTAAATAATGAAATAATATTTTGTATACTAGTTGCATAATCTAAAAAATAATAATATTTGTATAATCTTAAATAATTATAATAATTATAATTCTTGTACAATGTTAAATAATTATAATGCATTATCTTAAATAATTATAATATTTGTAATGCATAAAATTTTATATTTCTTTGTGCAAGTAGTTCGGATTCAAACAACTACTTATATTTAATTTGCTTCAATAAATATTTAAGTACCTTTTTCACTAAAATGTTCAGATAATGATTTGAAAAGGTATTTGATAACCACGGGAAAATTTCTTTTACTGGCTTAAAATACTTGAATTTTAAATATTATTCATTATATCCATGCCATTATAATTAATTTTGAATCAGTAACGTATTTCAAAAATTATTACTATTATTATTTGCGAATGCGCTATTAAGTTTCTGTAAGTTTTAAAGCAGAAAACGGATTTCTGTTTAAACATAACTTTAATTTATCGCACGTTAAATGTTGTCTTACAATGCAAACTAATTTTCATATCGACACTGTATCAGTTTCAATCGTTTGATGGGATTATTTTATTAAGGTAATGTACCAAAAATGCAAAAAATTGATATTCAATGTAAGTAAACTGAGATTTTAAATTATGTATTTCTTAAATATTTTCAGAAAATATACACTATTAAAATCGATATTCAATGTAGGCAAACAGAGTTTCAGAACTAGGAGGATATTTTTGAAAGCATTTTCAATAAATAAATACAAAAATTCGTATTTAAAGTAGATAAAACAAGGATTCCAAACCACTATGCTTAATTATTAATGATGGTCATGTTTAAAGACAAAATATTTTTGAAGAATTACGTAATACTAACGTGCATTAACCCTTAATTGGGGACGCACGGTCTGTGAGACCGCAAGCGACGGAGTTTCGGTCACCTTTATTTTATTTTTAGCTCAGTTGAATGGATTCACCCTGTAGCCTCTTGTTTGGTGACCTTCAATACGCGCGCACTTTTATCAATTCGTTTCAGCGGATGCTTTTTAAAATAATTTCTTTGAAATCATTTCTTCCTTTTAAATAATTTTTAAATAATTTATTTCTTTGAGCACAGTCACTCAGACCACTCCTCCCTGTTCGTGCCCCAGTGGTAAACAAGGCTTAGCAGATGGCGCTAAGATTTGGGCCCCGAAATATCGTCCAGTTTTCTGATTCTATTATGAAGCAGCGCTTCAGCCACTTCTAAATGAAGCAGAAAGTGATTTGAGTGATAAGGATAACTGTGCAGAAGAGTTTTTCGATGAAAGTTCGCATTCTACTGATTCTGATACGTATGTTCAAACATCACTAATTTTTCTTGTAGTAAAGTAGTTTTCTAGTATTATTCTGAAAAATTTATAAAATATATTAATTTATCAAGAGAAACATAGAATTTATAGGTTGATTTTTTTTCTAGTTCTTAACCTGCGTGTTTAAATTGCCCTAGAAAACCGGGCTCTGAATGTCACTCAAACCGATAAGAAAAGGACCCATTTTATCCTTTGTCATTTTTCTATATTTTTCATACAACTGTTGAATCTTCCATTATATTGTTTTTTATATACCTCTCTGTAAGGCTCGACTCTCGACAACGAAGGTTTCAAACCGGTCTGGACAAAGGTCACGTGCTGTCCGAGGGGGTGAGACGCTACTAAAAGGGACCAGGAGATAACGACGGAGGAGAGATAAGGACTAGAGACGCTGCAGGAAGGTCGTGTCGTTCGCCATGAACGGACTTAATATCGTCGAATGTTTTTTATGTATATATTTTGTAAATATAAAACTAATACAATAATCAAGAATAAGATTTTTTCGTGTAGTTATTTCGATACAAAGTGCACTACGAGAATAGATGATCAACAAGATTAGAGTGGATTCAGATATTGACACAAAGTAATGAATTAAACGCGGCAGCAGCCATCTTAAAGCTAGGAATACATGTGGTGAGAGAGGAAAGTTTACTCTCTCTATACTGGAAAAAATAAATATAATTTAAAAGTAAAGAGTAATATGTAATATGTTTATAAATAAATTACACTGTTTGTTGTAACTTGTAATTTGAAAAGAAAATGTATATTCCAACACAATTTCTTTTTCCAACGACAATGTATTTTGAAAGATTTCTGAGACATATTTATATATCAAGAAAAATATATGCAGTATATATTAACCGATTTTCATACTGATATATTTATTAGAAAATTTAATTTAAATCGTATCACTGACTTAAATTTGACCTCTCCAGTTAAGAGTCAATTAATGTTTTTAAATATTCATGAGCTTTTCAAAAGTTGGATAGGTTTCAGTATCAGGAATTTTATTCATATTTGAATAAAAAATTATGTAACTAATAAAATTCGTGTCCTATAATTCATTATTATTTCACATTAAAAATATGCGCATGTTAAATTCTTTCGTGTCCCAATTCGATCCTTTGTTGAGGAGTAAATTTTGCAGAAAGGATTTTTGACTTCATCGTCTTTCTCACATTCTCATTCTGATTATTAGGAAGTTAAGAGATTCATCTTAAAATAGTACTCTTATTATTTCTGAATGGTAAAATACGACACATATCTAAAATGCAATTATAATTAAAAATCCAAAAGTATTACCAAATATATGTAAATATAACAAATTACAATTGTAAATATAAGAAATTAAATTAAATAATATAATTTTAATTTCAAATAAGTGAGACTCTAATAAAAGCATAATGATTTTTACATTGAATTTAAAAAGAAGTTTTTATAATTTTATTAATTATATAAGAATCAAAACAAACTTTTATTTAAAATCAAAATGTTATGCCTGGTATCCCTAAGGTATACGTGTATTTTATCCATGAATCGCTATTTAAATTTCCACATTTTTAGTGTGAATCATTTAATTTTGAAGTAAATATTAAATTTGCAGAAAGGAGAAATAGTATCTTCGAAAAAAAAAAGAAAGAAAGCCACATTAAACTTTGTACATGAATACTATTATCAATATAAAAGCACAAACATTTGATAATAATAAAATATATTTTTCATAGCTACAACGAATATGTAAGGTATTAAAATATATTTTTAAAAATACAAATCCCTACTCATATAATTCTTTAGCTAAAGAAATATTCATTAAAATGTTTCACTTTCTTTTTCTTTTAATTTTTGTATGCGATTAAAACATAAATACTGGACAGAATAGTTGGAAATAAATAACGAATATTAGAAAATGATAAAGAATTTGTATCGAGTATAAATTGATATTTTCTTTTAATATAATGATCTGTATTTTTTTGTTATTTACATTTTGGTGCCAGTTTGATGTAGTTAATAAAAGTATAAAGAAAGAAATTTTATTCATGGTAATAGAAAATAAATTATTTATAAATATAAATTAAATATAAAAATATTTTTAGTAATATATTTATATTTATATATGATCGGAAATAGAAGGGAAAATTTATTCAATTGGAAATAGAAAATTTATATATTGAAAAATGGAAAATTTATTCAATTTCTTCACTGCGTGTTAATTCCCTTATGCGACTAAACTACTTATCAAAATAATTGATTTTATTTAATTTTAGTTGAGATGACATTATTTCTATTTTACAATGTTTAGTTCTTATCTTAAAATAGAGATAAAATTTCGTTCAGAAGATGGTAAATTAGTTTTTGTGACAATGAAAAGTAATTTTATTAAATACGTATCATAAAATAAATGATTGACTGAATGATTTTTTTTCAACTATGCGTTTGTAAAAGGGAATATAATATTTTTTTGAATGAAATTTCGATGACTTTAATCTTGAACAGAAAATTAATGAATGTGAATAAAAATAACCTATGAATTTATTTAATTCATGCCCAGAAGGCTTTTTAAAAAGGGTCTGATATTCTGCTGCGAATACAAATGCTTCATCATCCTTCAGTAATTACATATTGCTTGAACACAAAAGCAAAGATTTGAAAGGATAAAAAAAATTCAAAAAGTGCCTCTTTCAAATGTATTGATAAGACATCTAATGATTTGTTGGTGTCATTTAAGTACGTCTCCAGTGGCTTATTATTAATTCAGTTTAAAAAATAAGTGATTAGTTTAAGCACCTTTTTCCAATGAATTTTACCATCGAAAAATGTTCTAGAAAAATTTAATGGACAGATTTAATCATCTTAAGGAATGTGAGTTGTCAAACTTCCCCTAAGGCATTCATTTGATGATTATACGAAATAATTTAGTTGATTTAAGGCAGCTACTTGGGAATTTCGATTACTTGTGAAAAGTTTTGTTACTTTAGTTAAAAGTTTATCGAAAAGAATCTGTCTTCTACATCTATTTGTAACACATCCGAATTCCGACTTATATTTCAGTCTTTAGCATAATTTAGAGAAAATGAATTTTTGTTTATGTGAATTTATGTTTAATGCATTCATTGCCATAAAAACTAAGTGATTTAGCAATCAACAATTTTTACAAATATTATTTTTAGAAAAGAGGAGTCAATCAGATTAAATTCTGCCATGATTGTTTTAAATATATTTGTGAAAGAAAGAAAATTAAAAATGAGAATTGAAATAAAAAAAATTAAGTAATAAATAAATATTTAATCTGCCGATTTATGAATTAAAAGCAATTTTATTTAGAAAACTAAATTGAATGTTTTTCTTCAATTCCAAACTCTACAAATATTATAGATTCAATTACTTTAACTTCAATAATATAGATTCAATTATTTTATTTTCAATGATACAGATTAAAATTTTTTAATTTCAGTGATATAGATTCAATTATTTCAAATTCAGTCATGTAGATACAATTATTTTAACTTCAGCCTTGTAGATTTAATAATTTTAACTTCAATGATATAGATTAAAGTATTTTAATTACGTTGATTTAAACTCAATTTTTTAGAACTTTAATGATATAGATTCATTTTTTTAAAATTCAATGATATAGACACAATTATTTTGAATCCGATGATATAAATTGAATTATTTTAATTTCGATGATATATAGTCAATTATTTTAATTTCTGTGGTATAGATTCAATTATTTTGACTTCAGTGATATCGATTCAACTGGTTTAACTTCAGTGATATAGATTCAATTATTTTAGCTTCAGTGATACAGATTCAATTATTTTAACTTCAGTGATACAGATTCAATTATTTTAACTTCAGTGATACAGATTTAATTATTTTAACTTCAGTAATTTTCAAAATTCATACCAGTTTTGTGCTTGAATATGTTATTTAAACGTGATGAATCATTAGGTTGTTGCTCTACCAAACGTTCTTCGTAATAAATTATCATTTTCTTAAAAAGCGCTTTTTGTATTGATCCAAAAGTTTCTGTAGAATTTCAATTTACAATGAAATAAAGTCATACACAAACAAACAAAAAAAATCCTCCCCCAGTGATAAAAATTTTCCATACGTGGACAGGCTTTTCTCATTATCCGTTTTATAATTAAATCCATGCCTTTACTCATTAATAATCAATCCATGCCTTTACTCATTAATAATCAATCCACGCCTTTACTCATTAATAATTAATCCATGCCTTTACACATTAATAATCAATCCATGCCTTTACTCATTTAAAAATATCGGATTGTTTTTTCAATAAATGAATTCAAAATTTTAAATCTATAAACTATAGGTATCATACTCTATAAAACCGTTGAAATTAGATATATCTTGTTATATTTTAATACATTTTTATAATATGTAGAAAAATAACAGCAGCAATAGCAACACACACTTCGATTTGTATAGAAATCAAGCAAAACCTTTAGAATTGTACTTTTGATTTGTAAGATTTATATTAATCTATGATGTCATTTCTCTTTCAATATTTACAATAATGTAATAAAAGAAAAGTGCTCTATATTAAAAAAAATAAATTTCAACGAGATAAAAAATTACCTTATAATTACAGTCATATAAAATTTGCAATTACATTCAATTTAAATACTAGTAATCCTACTTTCAGCATAAAAGGTTCAAATGAGGTTCCATCTTAAAAACTGTAATTACATTTTGTTATATTTAGAAATTAACTTGATTTTGGAATCTTGTTAATGAATTTTGTATAGATATTTATGATCATATTTTAACTTTTCGGATTTTTTTATAAAAACAATACACGGAAATACAAGCTCCAAATTGGAGAATATGTTTTATGGTTTCATAACATGTCTATAATTTAAAAATTGAAAAAAGTGAATTATAAAATATAATAATTCACATGTTGAATTGTTTACATTATTATCGTCACATTAACCACTTGACGCACGGATTTAATTAACTTCCTAATGGATTGACGAATTTAATAGCTACCTAATTGGAATATTCACTATTATTTTAATTCCTTTAATAATAGCAAGTTTCAAGTGACATTTTTTCATTTTGAATTATTTAATACTTTTCACTTAATTGCGAATTAAAAATTCAGCAATTCGATGCGAGTCTCAGACATGTCATTGTATACGAAGTGGTTAGTATGGTTATGGACTTAAAAAGCAATTTTGTTTAAAAATTTATGATAAAATCTCTTTAAACTCCTCTCGATTACTGTCCCACACATACACGCGCACGCACGAACACACATATACACATGCGTAAGCACGAACGTACACACACACACATATACACATGCGTAAGCACGAACGTACACACACACACACACACTTGTGCGTTTAAATGATGACCACTGTAAGTAGTGAGTAATACTCATTCACTAGTATGTGCTATTAATTTTTAAATGCTATCTAATTTTATACATAGGAAATACAAATTTTCATCTAAGTTTTTTAATTTGAAATAAGAGTACAATATTCAATATAATTTATTTCATTAGGCTGACATATCTATAAGTCTTACAGTTTGTATCACTAAATATGAGATGGTAAGTTCTAGTAATATTAATTGAATTGTACAATATAGTATAGTAAAGTATAATATAGTACATAGTAAGTAAATATAGTATAAAGTAAAAAAAGTATAAAGTAGTAAATACAGTAAAGTATAATATAGTACAATATAGTATAGTAATTGTATAGTAAACAAACCCAATTTATCAACAACTGTAAAATACAGTTGTTACAAAGGAAGATATATTTTTGAGCGTACCTGAAACCAATTGAAATAAACTTGTTAATACACATCCGCATTTAAGCATTTCTACATTTTACTCTTGATTTATCTTTCAATTATGTGCTTAAGCATTTTGTGTACATAGAAGAAAAAAGCTAATACATATTTCCATAAAGAATATAAAATTTGCTTATGATCAAAACTTGGTCGAGTCTTTAACATCTGTATAAATAAAAATAAATGTTTGTCTGTATGTCTATTGCGCTGCCGTACCACTGATCCGAATCCGATGAAACTTCGACTACATATTTCTTGCACTTACGCGAAGGTTACAGGCATAATACAATCATCTAAAGCAAGGGTGGCCAAGACGTTGACAGCGGTCGACCAGTAGACCGCGAAGACATTTTAGGTAGTCCGCGTGACCATTCCGATAATGACCTCTGATATTAACAATTTAATTTGTGACTTATCACATAGAATAATTGAATTATTTAAAATGAAAATTTACTATAGTTTACGCTTTAAAACCTAAAAGTAGTGTGTAAAACCTAAAGTAAAACCTAAAGTAAAAGTAAAACCTAAAGTGCAAAGTAGTACAATGAATTTGTAGTTTTACAGTGTAGAATTAAATAGAAACAACTTGACAAAGTGGGATGCTTAGATTATATCCAGTAGCCGGCGCGATGATAGCGACGCGGCGAGTCGACTAGTCTACCCATCACACTCGTCCGTTTAGTTTCAGTTCTCAGTTAATCGTCTTACGTTGCAGGTCGCTCTCTCCTTACCGCACTGATACGATAATTTGTTGTTTCAACAACCCTTCCAAAATGACTCAGCTAGGTACCAGTGCTAAGAGAATAAAACATACCGTTATCACAATGAGTGGGAAGATGATTTCTTTTTTGTTATGTGAATTGTTATTTAGGAGAAATGTGTTTGTGTCATATGTAACTCAAGTGTGGCACTACCAAAAAAAAGGCAAACATCGAAAAACATTTTAGAACCATGCACTTAAAATACGCTACAGACTTTCCAATCGTTAGTGAACTTCGAAAAGTTAAAGTGCATGAATTAAAGTCAAATTTACATTTACAGCAATTGTTATTTACGAGACCAGGCACCAAAGCTAAAGCAGTAACATTGGCGTCGTTTAAAATCATAGAAGTTTTGACAAAGCGAAAAAAACCATTCGAAGATGGAGAATTGATGAAAGAAGTTTTTTGTAAAGTGGGAGAAGTGCTTTTCTATGATCTTAAAAACAAATCTGAAATAATATCATCAATAAATAATTTTTCTTTGTCACGTAATACTGTGATACGGCGGACTGAAGCCATGAATAATAACTTGGAGAATTTATTAAATGACAATTTAAAAGCTTGTAAATCCCTATCTCTTCAATTTGATGAATACACAGATATAAGTGACATTGCACAATTATGCATTTTTGTGAGAATGGTTTTTGAAGATATGACTTCAAAAGAAGAGTTATTAACTATAATTCAATTGAGAGGACAAACAAGAGGCCAAGATGTTTACAATTCATTTAAAAACTTTATTGATAAGACAGGATCTCCAATATATAAATTGATCTCTATTACAACAAATGGAGCTCCAGCAATGGTCGGGAATCGAATTGGTTTTATTGCCTCTTGCAATAATGATGAGGAAATTCCCACTTTTACTAGCTATCATTGCATTATCCATCAACAGGTATTGTGTTCAAAAATACTTAAGTCTAATGATATAATGCAAATTGCTTTTAAATTCGTTAATTCAGTTCGTTCAAGAAGTCTTCAGAGACTACAATTTCCGGTGCTTTTGGAAGAAACTGAATCAGAGTAGAGAGATCTCTTTTTGCACACAGACGCGAGGTGGCTAAGCCGTGGTGCTTTTTAAAAAAGGTTTCGTTTTCTGTTACCAAAAATTAGATACTTTCTACAAATGAAAGGATAACACATTACTGAATTGGAAGATGAGAAATGGCTTATAAAACTAGATTTGCTCTGAGATATCACTGCAAAACTTAACGACTTAAACCTAAATCTACAAGGAAAGAATAAATGTTTAATAGCCATGATGAGCGCGATTAAAACTTTCAAAGAAAAGATAAAACGGTATGCGTCTCAATTAAGAAAACATGAATTGAGAATCTTTAAAAACATGGAGGAAGAGTGCATCCATAATCCAAACCGAAACTTCGAAGATTTCGGCGAACACTTAGATGTTTTGTTTGAAGAATTTTTTTTGAAAGAAGTTTTGTTTGAAAGAAGATTCACCGACTTAATTAGGTTGGAAGAAATAATCAATTTTATGATATTTCCATTTAATGAAAATGTCAAAATTGATGGAGTATCTGAAAAAATAGGATATTTAATAAATACCACATCAGTCGCGTTCGAGGAAGAAATTATTAAATTAAGATGCGATATATTTCTTAAATCCAGAGCATCTAGCGATACTGATTTTTGGAAATTAATTTCTGAGTAAACATTTCCAAATATTTACAAATTGATTTTGTATTTGAAATCCTATTTTGGATCGACGTATGTTTGAGAATCTGCTTTTTCAACCATGAATGCCATAAAAACAAAACATCGGTCGCGTTTAACAGATGAACATTTAATTTCATGTTTGTGCATTGCAAAAAGCCCATACCAGCTACAATATGATAAACTTGTCGCAGATATACAGTGCCAAATTTCAACTAAACGAAGTGAATAGGATGGTCAATTTTTAATATATGAATACTTTGATTAATTTCGTCAGTAAATTTTTATTTTGTAAATATTAAGTTTTTTTTAGAAAAATTTGATAATCTACTATTTTTTCTAGTTACCGAAAATAAATATATAAACATGTACGTGAGGTTAATTCAGCTCTGCCATCGGTAGACCACCTTCGATTTTTTTAATGGAGAGAAGACCACGGATCCCACAAGTTTGGCCACCCCTGATCTAAAGTATAAAGAATATTTTCGGACCTATTTACTTCATCTATTAACCAAGGAATAACCACCAAATAACTCGCCAAGGAGACCCAAAAGATTAAGTAAACATACTAAATTCAAGCTAGCCGTTAATATTCCGTAGAAATTATATATAAATGCAATGTAAGTCTTTCTCTGAAATAATAGTTTTATTTGAGAGTTTACGAGAAAGATTTAGGGGAACCAATCCCACAGGTTTGAAATTTTAATGAAGCATTTAATAAAATTGCAGCCTTTTTTTTGTAGTATCTTCCGAAAATATTTCAGTACAAATAATTTTGCACCATCTTATTTTTCAAAACATTATCTTCAAAGATTTCATGGTATAAATACATATTTTTTATGTTTGATCAATTTTAAAAGAAAATATCTTAGCATATTAAAGGCGGGGGATCTCGACGAAAGCATGCTAGGTAAAGCGGATCAAATCGTACAACTACGACTCTCGCCTTTGATGTGTTAATAGCGTTTTCTAAAAGTAAATTCGAGAATTCTCAATGAATATGAAACGAATCACAAGATACAATAAACAGTTTCTTTCATTACCATTCTGAAAGAACGCCAAGCATTACAATTCTAAGAGAATACACAAATGTAATATATAGTATAAAAAAATTCGTTTGTAGAATAGAATAATAAAAATAAATAAAGTACTACTTAAGCTTCTACTTTATATATCTTTCAATTTCAATGAGTGTATTCGTTGTAGACAAAAAAAAATATCATTCTCCCTATCATTCTTAATTAAACAAGATATCTATTTAAAATTCCAAAATTATTTCTTCTTACGCAGTAACGCTCCGGCTACCAGCAAGCAGTTTTACAATTCAAAATTATTTATATCATTAAAAAATAAAATGAATTCAATAAAACATGAATAGTAGCTCAAAATAAAGTTGAGAAAAGTTGGTGTTAGAATTTTTTACAGATATATCGGAAGGGTTATAGAGGTATCTGATCATATCCTATCCCAAATGCACCATTGCAGTGATAATAGATGGCTATTTAATGGCCTGATACGTACCTGAGATAACAAAGATCACTCACGATCTACACAGCTTTGAAGCATTTATGAAGCTTATGCTAGTCAGCGACACAATGATGCGAGACCGAGTTATAATGGGTCCTCCTCATGTACGCGTGGATATAAATCCGGAGAATGTGATGGCCACTTCAAACGTTGCACTCCTTCGCTCGCAAGATAATCAGCATCTGATGCTGCACGATGGGCAAGATGCAATATTATCTAGCGTTAGTGGAAAGTTATAGTGGAATGCACCTCTAAACAGTTTCAATCGAGGATCTGCAAATTTCAGTATCTATATCTGTATCGGTAGGGAAATGTGGGTACTTAAAATTGCGCTTGCCCATGCTGTGGTGCAAATATATTTGTAGGCTTGCTTTTTGTGGATGTTTCCGATTTAAAGTGTGTGAGTGTTGTAATTTGTTCTTATGGTCTAACCGATGCAAAAAAAATGAGATTTATTAGTTAACAGAAATACTCTAATTCAACTAATGGTGAAATTTTCAACTAATGGTGCTGCTGTTGCTGTTAAAGTGTATCAAATCAGTCGCTGATTACCTTAGCTTTCTGATATTGTGGATACCAGCATATAATTCCCTGCACTTCATGTAATAATGGAGAAGTTTTAAGTAAAAATCATCCAGAATTTAGGTGCATACATAAAATTTCTGCTAAGACAATGGTTATTACAAATATTTACAGTTTTAAATGCATAAAATTCAGCATTAACAGGAAAAAGAATTCTAAAAGAACTTGCAACGAACTATTCCTTTTCGAGGTCGAGATTACGTCTAAAAGCAAACAAAATGGCGTCACAAACATGACATCAGAAAAGAAATATAAATGCCAAAAAAGGAATTTACAAAGATTGATTACTTTTTTAAAAACTCAATAATAATTTAGAGATATAATTTCAAATTATATAAATGTAAGGCAACCCTAGTGATGTTTATTCTAAATTAACCTTCCCCGTGATCCGGGCATCCCGGGTTCGAGTCCCGGTTCGGGCATGGTTGTTATTCTGTGTTCTATCTGTGAGTAGTTTGTGAATGTGCTTAATGAAAAAAAAGGTTGGGTAAGCGAATTTGAAGTATGAACTCGTATTCTTGGCCCTAGTTGGAGCTACTGAAAAAACTAGGACACTAATTTAAGCTTAAATGCTGACAGCTTTCTGTCAGTGGGCATGTAAAGTTCCAGAAGTAACAACATCAACACCAACTCTACTATAACAGTTACCTTAGTCTTTGGACCATTTTTTTTGGTTGAGCTCCCTTTCAGAGTAAATGGATGACCATTCACCTATTTTTTGGAAACAACTTCTTTTTATGTGGCACATAATTCAAGGTATATTTTGATAATTGAGTTTCAACAGCTGCAATGAGATCATATTCTGAAATGGCCGTAGTTGTCAATTTGTTTTGAGAATAGTAGTCATTTAATTGTCTTGAAAATATATATTGGCAGGCTTTCGATATTGCCTTTTGCACATTTTACTAAAGTAACTTTATCTAAATATTTAATACAATACTTTCTGAAATTTTTATGTTCTTTCAAACTTGTATCAGTACATTTTTTTCATTCCTCCATCTAATCACCATTTCTCACCACGCATTAAATTCTTTTTTAGTAATATGCTTCAACTTCTACCTGAGAAAAGTTTATCCAACTAATCGTTCAAAACTCTAAATGAGAATATGAAAATCTAGTGCAGCTGGAAGATTGCTTCAAATCTTGACATACTTCTGTGCATCAAATTTGATATCCATTAGATTATTTAACGATAGTAACTTTCAACTATTAAACTCAGACATTTTGATGGATTTTGCTTAATGAAATTGGTATTAAGTCTCTTTTTTAATAATTATTTCTAATTTTGCCTTTCATGGTTATTTATTATCATTATTATATGGCAATCCATAATAGTTAATGAAAGTATAAATATGTAATAAATAATAGAAAAAATAATACATAATACGCTTTAGCTAAATTTAAATACTTATGAAAGTCCAGTATATAAATTAGGTAATTATAGTCTTTTTCTTCTTTATATATATATATATATATATATATAATGAGTTTTAAAGTATTTTTTGTCAAGCATTGAATATATTTCATTTATATTATATTTTTTAAAATTTAGTTTTACTCGAGGATTTTTGCTATACTAAAGATATAAAATGAACGATAAGCTTTAGATTATTCTTAAGGTATTTTTTCGTTGCCTTTTTTGCATTGTATTTGGTGAGAACAATTTATTTAATCAGATATAAAAAAAAATTAATAAACTAAAAAGTATTATGAATAAAAACAACATGGATTAAAATTTTTCTTGAATATGAGTATAACAATTTTTCATGGGATATTGTTGTATAAATAATGATATTTAATGATGGCGTATATTGAGAATTTTAGACGGAGAATTTTTTAGCAAACGAAAATGCCTATTTTATAAAGTAACAAAATATTTAAGGACATTAAATTCCTTTTTAAATTATATAAATATTTATTCAATGTTTTGGGTAATATAATTTTAAGGAGGAATTTAAAAGTTGTATAATATGAATAATATATTTTTATTATACTCATACATAATAGGAATATTAAGCAAAAATTAAAATTTCACGTAATATTTCAAAAACTATCAACTTTATGATATTAAATAATAAGAAGGGGAAAAATAATTGCAAATTTTATAGTATTGGTTGCAAATATTTTAATTTTATGAGTTAAATCATTTCATATAAAAATGCCTTTCATTACACAGCTTAGATCTATATTTCACTTTAAAATCCTTTTAATGCGTGCGAGAATGCTGTTGTCTACATTCGTTAATGCTGTGATCCCTAAAAATTTCTGGAGCTTATTTGTTTCTTGACATTATTATTTGCTGACAGAGCGGGAATGTAACAACAAATCAAGAAATCACAAACTGAAAGATCTGAGAACTTTGGAAAATGCTGCTTACCCTAACCGACATACGAGGGGTGCTATGCACCCGCGACTGACAAGGGCCCACCATGATTAAGAAAATAGTGTTCTGCACAATAATAGAGCTCACACTTGCTGAAAGTATGTAAGTTTGTTGCAGTGGCTGGCTGAGTGACGACTGGCGCCGTTATTAGGCAATAATCGCAGGGATACCTATAAGAGGGAAAAGTTAATTTATGAAAAAATAAATCCTCATCAAACACGTTAAGACAGAGTAGGAAGACTTTGTTCAAATGGGCATGCAAATCATCAACTATTTACTTTGCATCATCAGCTATTAACTTTTTTCCATATGTAATGTAATATTTTTTACGCGTGCATCGATCTATGTTTTTTATATTAAGTTGCTCAACCAAAAAGTAAAACGATAAATTAAACTATCAACTTCTAGAAATACACATTTAATTTCTGCTTCACCGGTCATGAAAGGAATGAAGAAAATTAAGAATGAAGTTTAAATAGAGCAGTCGACAGATTTGGAAATATAATAAGTTTACAATATTATTTTTAGGATCTACAAAAAGATGGGATGGCTACTTTTTATGAAGTAATTGGTGAAATAGAAGTGAAATAAATCATGCATGAAATGAACATGCGTTAATAATATGTTTTTGTGTTTGCATTTTGTTTTAGTTCCCATAAAATAGGGCCCCAAATGGCTTCTTGCACACGGCCCCTTCATAGTGAAGGCTGGCTGTGTGTTTTCCAGTATCACATCAACCGATTTAGACACCCTTTATAAGAAATGATCCTCTTTCTTGGGAGAATAAGTCTGTTCCGCATCTATTAGCTGAATTTGGAAAGTAAAATCTATCAAATTAAAGATTCACTACTGTTTCCTCTCATAATAGAAAACTGCATTAAAATTTTTTAATGCTGTATCATTTCATAATTCGATGACTTATATTTTTGTAATTATCTGGTGTTAACTTTTGTCAAAGAATATTGTTGCGATTCTTGCAATTTTGATACTTTTTTCAAAGTCACTGCTTGTACGTTTGCAAAGTTCAATATTAAGATTGTAAATTATTAAAGAAAGTTTTTATATTAATTTTTGATTTTAAACTCTTCAATTAATTTGTGATAAAATTTTGAAAGTGGTTCGTCAGATTGAAAATTTTACCAAAACATTTTAATATGAAAAGTAAATAATTCGTTGAATATATATTTAAAATTAAGATTTGATGATAAGAATAATAAGTATAAATTATTCCAAACTTTTTAATGGAAAAACATTATTATCAGTTATCTAAATAAAAGAAAGAAAACAGGATTGTTATGTTTTGACGGTGTCATTACAAAAAATGCTTTTTATAAAGATTTCTAATGACTTTTAACCTTTTTAGGAAACATTTACCTGCAAGGCTCGAAAAATCAGCAAATAAAAAAAGGCTGCATTCTTAATGGTACTTCAAAAAATAAAATAGAAAAAGAACACGAAAGGCTGTAAATCTTGACTGTTAAGTCTTTTTGAATAAGAAAAATGTTGAGAAATCCAAGAATAAAAAATCTCCACTGACACAAACCAAAAATCGTGGTATAAAACAGTGAAGTGAAATAGCCGAACGCATTTTTTGTTCTGCACATTCCCTGCTGCCGAAAATCTTGACACGTCCCACAGCGAACCTATTTTCGAGTGATAAAATTTAATCTTCAACACTTTTGGAAGAAAAGAGTGAGTACAGCACATAAGTTACCCTAAATAGAATCGATGGGGGGAGGTCTAGAGATGCGCGTTTCAGATGCTCGAACAAAAGGACACACTTCAGTCAACTGTCTTCAATTCGAATAGACTCGACTTCTTTGATTCATTTCTTACCAAGACTAATATTTTATGCAAAGATTAATGCACGGATAGCGATGTATCTTTTTATTTATCAAAACTTGTAATCGTTTACATAAATTATCACTTTTATTGATTTTTGTGTATCTGTTTATTTAACTGGCTCTTCTATAATCATTTGGAGTATGAGGTAACGTATGAGTATGAGGTATGGCACACGACACTCATATTCATATTCCACATTGAAACGAACCATCGCCGAATCCGCATAGCTGTTGGTTATGACGCTGGACTCATAGTCATTAGATTATGCGTTCGAATCCCAGTAGACTTAAAGTGCGTTTAAGTATTTCTGCTTTCTTTCGTTCACCAGATGAGTGGTTTGGACTTTGCTTACTGTCTCCAGAAAGGCATTCCCTACTTGTATAAAAGCTGAGGATCTCTTAGTCACTGTGTTCAGAGTTGAGCTAATAAATGGATTTAATTCTATTTCCTGTGTCTTCTTGCTTTCTATCGACGTGGCAATATAACAACCTTTTGTCACAATTATACATGAGTGAGCTGGCCGGCGGTCGACTATGCAGCAAGTACTCCTGACCGGGGCTGTTATAGTAATATTGTTCCTCAATAACTTTATAAAGCACAAATAATGGAATTAAAATCACAGGAAAGTATACCAGTATTTCAATATTTTTCTGTCATTTTGATTTAAAAATTTTTTTAAAGTGATGAATTCGGCCAATTTTTTAAAAAAATATTTTCTGATTAATGTTTTTATTATTTTAATAGAAATTTATATTTTGAAAACTTTTTTAATTAAATTGATTCCCAGTTTTATGGCCTCTTTCCTATGTTTTTGAATCATTTTTTATTTCATGCAACCTTAGAGAGTACTTCTGAAAATTAGATTGGCGTAGTTTGGCCAGATGTGGCTCTTGCGCCAATAAAAAACACACAACCAACCAATCTGAAAACTAGATAGAACTAGATAAATAATCTCGAATGGGAAAAAAGTTTTTTATAGATTAGAAATCTTGCCAACTATAAAATGGGACTTTTACTTGAGATGAATAATAAGAACCATGAAAGTTAATAAATTAATCATCGCTTCAATTCCTTAATATTCTAAATGTAGCCTTTGTATACCTCTACTACTTTATTTTTTGATACAACAGATGGCGTTACCTTATTAACATCAAGGCACATTTCCCAAGATACTCCTTCGGGGGCATTATTATTTTCTATTTTAGACAGCACTGCGTATTTTCGTGTTCGCGTTTGTTTTGTCTTATGAAATGTGGAATAATTAATAAATGTTCCTGACATTTTCATCTATCTCATAATAAAGTTACGAACAATCTCGTCTCTCTACAACAATAATTAAAATGCAGTGAATCATAGAAAATTGAATGTGATGTCGTCTCCTCTTTGTAATAAAGTTGCCAAAAATAATATTAGAATCTGATTAAGTACCACTTAACTTCTTCAAAAAAAAGAAGGAGTTTTTTACATTGACAATCTTGAACCAAGCTGATAGTTTTCCTTTTTTCTTTAAACGAAATCGAGTCTTCTTTTTTATCTGTGAGAAATAGTAATATTTTTTGCACAATTTTGCATAAGTGAAGAGTTAATTAGTTTTTTAAGGAATTAGGATCAAATTCAAATTTTATATAATATGAATAACTAATACAGGTTTTGTACTGCATATAACTTATATATTTTGTCTAATAATTATCTTTATATATAAGGTGCATAAAAAAGTAAAAAAAAAAAATGTCTCCAAAATTTCATTCTCATTAGTGGGTTGCTCGGGAAAGATAATAAAGAAATAACTTATCCATGAAGTCCCTCAACATCTGAAGGCCATCGCCATTCATTCACACGTCGGCTTCCATGAAAATATCTGCTACTCAGGATATCTGCTACCTGAGTAGTAGATATCTTTTCGCTCAGTTTGAAGGTTCGTTCCTCAAAGGCTTCGGTCCTGTCTTTGATTGTCAGCGAGATCACATGTAACAACCTCTTCTGTCATTTATTCTTCTCATCTGGCATCGGCTATTGTCAATTAGGTTCGTCAGATGGGTTGATCTTAATGAAGGCAAATAACCAGAGAGGGTTAGCTGGTAATATTATCTGCTTCTCCTGAAGGTAAAACTCCAACCTGACTTCCACTATCAATGCAAACGTCGTTCCTCCAAAGATTGAGTTTTATTGTTTGCTGGCTGGTATCGAATATCTGGCCGCAGAAAAAATAATATTAAGGACAATCAATCAACCATTTGACAATTTTTAATCGGAATAGGATGAATGGCATGACAGTACATAAAATTCGAACAAAAAATATTCGTTTTTATGTATTAGATTTGTGTGTTCATTTAGAATTGTAAAACTTGGTGTTCTTTCAGAATGGTAATGATAGGAACTATTTATTGTATCTCGATATTCGTTTAATATTCGATAAGAATTCTCCAGTTTAATTTTGGAAAATGTGTTCAAAATATTTTTTTTAAAAAATTGATTCAATATAGGAAATATACCTTAAAATCTTTAATTAAGTTGAAAAGATAATATTTTGAAAACTAAGATGATGCAAAATTATTTGTACTACAACATTTTTGGTGGTTCCTGCGAAAAGCGCTGATATTTAATTAAAATTTAAAATTCCCAGGGTTGGTCACAAAATTTTCTTGTATAATCTGTAAAAAAGTTTTTAGCTCTCAGGATGACTTGCATGACATTTGCGCACTACAGTTACAAAAATATTAACCTTTCACTTGGATTTTTCTGTCTACAGAATTCTTTTGTCTCCTCGGTGAGTTATTTGGAGATGAATCCTAGGTAAATAGATACTTTTGAGATTCGATTTTTTTTAAATTTTAGATAACTGTACTCTCCCTCTAACCATCTCGTAGGTATAAACAATAAGCTGACCAAGCGTGATCGAAATCGGATGAACGGTTTAGGAAGGCATAAGAGACATACAGAACAAACATGCATTTTTATTCATATAGATGTTTTGTTTTCTCCCCAATACCACTTTTTTCCACTTCTGCTGTCAGAGGATATTAGAATATCAATCGATTTGAAAAATCTTATAGTGCAACTTGTAGAGGTATGGAATGATATAATGCCATTGATTTTGCCATTAGGTAAATTTTTCCTTTTATAAACTTAGATATCGATTGGAATACCGATATCTATGTTAAAGGTGGAAAATTTATGATATATTATTTTATAGAATATTGCTTGATGAAAATTTGTGGAGTATTTGAAAAAATCATATTTTTCTAACTTACTCAGATGAAAGAAGTGAATGAATGAACGTGATGCATAAAAAAATAGAAAATGTAAAATCGCTTCAGAAGCAATTGCTATTCAGCTAAGGCATTAAAAATGACTTTACAGCCCGAAGAAAATTATTTGTTTTCTGCTAAAGATCGTTTTTAAAATTCGATTTTATAGTCGATATCAAATAATTATGACTACCTACAAAGAATTTCTTCAAAAATGAAATTGTGATCAATAAATTTGAGTACGAAATTTTTGTTTTTCTACTAGACCTGAATAATAATTTTTGGCTCTGAAAAATTGTGGAGTTTGGTTACATAAACTTTTTGTTTAAATTGTTTTCAAGGTAAATTATTAATCTAATTAAATAAGGAATGATTTTTCATGAAATGAAGGTTAAATTCATTTTATTCGTTTTATTAAGTAAGCATTATTCTTGAATTTTAATTTCATTAATAGAAAAAGTATCACACAGAGCAATAACAGAAATAAAAATAAAAATTGTGTATATGAGACTTTCTGGTTTGTACAATTGTTTATATTTGAAATTTAAAGTCTATTTCGAAAGTTTTCATCAAAGATTTATATAAAGATTTGTATAAAAAGACGGTATTAAATTATTTTTTTTCATTAATTCTGTAATTAATACGATGCATTTGAAATAGAAACACTTTTTATACAGAAATGAAATTACACATATATGTAAGTATGATATCGATCATTGTATACTACTGTTTTAGCTCACTCAAATGCACGTGTGTTCACTCACTCAATTTCATACATATTCACTCACTCAAATACGCAAAATTTCCCTTACACTGGCAATTTTGTCAGCAATAAATGATATGTTATAAAATATTTGTAGGAACGTCCAATGCTCTATCAGAAATACGTTGAAATTATATTTCAGAAAATGGAAATGAATTACAAATGAAATGTTTTTTAAGTATATTTTATTATTGATAACATATTTTGGTTTATGGACTTAATTAGTCTCATTTAAATTAAAAAAGAATGAGCAATTAGTTTTAGATTGAATTATTTTGTAATATGAATGGTCTCTCAAAAGTATTATGCGATTAAAAAATATTTACATTATTTCAGAAATCCTGAACAATTTTAAAGGTGATTACATTGTAAACGATTGAAGATTAAAGAATGTTGATTGCAAGAAAGAACGGAAATGGAAGCTCATACTAATTTTGTCACGGAACTATTATTAGATGTTGCATAATTTACAAATGATATCACGTGTAAATTCAGTAATTATTGGAGAGTAAATGCAGGAATTAAATTATTATCCGATGATTTCTACAATCATTGAAGAATAATTTACTGCACTTAGAGATAAGATAAGCACAGTAAAAGCTCACAGATACTCAGCTTGCCATTTTCCATTTAGAAGTTCGCTGGAAATTATTTTAAATACAGAATTAAACAAAATTTGTAATTTCAGGAGAGCGTGCTAGCAAGAGAAATAATCGTTAAGATTTAAAAAAAAGTAGATCTTTTAATCCGAGAACTAAGTTTGTCGTAGGAAAAAATCTCATTATATTTTTATGACTTTACTAAACACATTGCTTCATAGTTTGCAATGTAGCATTCCAGAAATTACAGTAGTGGTTTGATTTACCAACTTAATGGCTGAAAGAGATAAATAAACCAGGTTTCCCTGTAATCGTTCAGTGTGAACATATTTTCCGAATTTTTAAATTTGTGATTTATTTTTTATAAAAAATTGAGTTGCATTTCTGAAACTTTTTTTAATAATATTTACATTTATAAGTTTTTAAAATATTGTTGCTAAATAAAATAATAATTGCTCGTTTTTAAAAAAGTTTGTTTTTGGAAAACTTTACGTATTTTTTTGATTACTCGAATTTCTCCTTGCATAAAATTATTGAAATGCAATAGTTTGAATGAATTTCAGCTGCATATTATTTATTTGTCAATTTCAAAAGCTCATAAAAATAAACATTTAAATATTCTCTGAAAGTTGAGAGTCTTTTTTAATGGATTGCATTTGACAGATATTAGCATTCAGTTTTTATAATGTGAAATTTCTCTTATGGGAATTTCACCTCAAGCTTTTAAAAGAATTAAAATAATTTTTTAAAACCTTTTCTTAGTAATGTATCTGATACAGTAACAAGGATCCCGTTACGATGATTGGTGTTTATGCTTAAAATAAAGAAGGCAGAAGCTATTTTGAAAATAATGTAATATCGTTTGGACGTTTTTTACTTAAAAAAGCAATAAAGTTGGCACATGAATGGAATTTTTTTCAATATTAGCTGGTACCCTGCGCGTTGCTGCTGCCGAAAGAAATAATATTAAGTGTAATCAATCAATAATTTGGCAATGTTTTACAGAAATAGGATGAACGGTACGACAGTATATAAAATACGTTCAAACAAATATTCCTTTTTGTACATTAGATTT
Source organism: Argiope trifasciata (assembly GCA_026543055.1). Taxonomy (NCBI): domain Eukaryota; kingdom Metazoa; phylum Arthropoda; class Arachnida; order Araneae; family Araneidae; genus Argiope; species Argiope trifasciata. The sequence goes on from JAPMOQ010039177.1 coordinate 417,436, forward strand.
GTGTATTCGTTTAGAATTGCAATACTTGGTGTTTTTTCAGAATGGTAATAAAAGAAACTATTCAATGTGATTCTTTCAGAAATCTAAAATTTAATTTTAGAAAATGTGATTAAGATATATATTTTTTAAATTGATTATTCACAGAAAACATATTTATACCATAAATTCGTTAATGTAGTTGAATAGACAATTTTTTTTCAAAACTAAGATTGGTGCAAACTTATTTGTAATATAAAATGTAATATAATATTATTTTTATTATTATATATTTCTAATATATTGGTGGTGGTTGTGAAACATGCTAAAATTTAATTAAAATATAAAACCCCTAATTTGATTTCCCCAAAACTTTATCGCATAATCTGTAACTAAGTTGTAACCTCTGAGATTGACTTGCATGACATTTGCGCACTGTAACTATAAAATATTAACCCTTAATTTCAATTTCGCATTTGTACAGAATTTGTTGTCTCCTCAGCGAGTTATTTTTAGGTTGGAAATGCAATTGAGATTCGAAATTTTTTTCTATTTTAGATAATTGCACTATTTCTGTAACCCTCCCGTAGGTGTTAACAATAAGTTGACCAAGTTTCATCGCAATCGGATGATCGGTTTAGGAAGGCAGAAGAGACATACAGACAAACATTCATTTTTATTTATATAGATTAAATTTGTATATGGTATAAAGCTGTATATTATATCAGGTAAATATTTTAGTCCAGGCAAATGGTGAACTTAAGTTTCAAGATGATTCTTTAAGATAAAAGAACCAATTAGATAAAGATTTTGCAAATATTTACTTCAAATATTAAAAATATCTGATATAAATATCTTTAAAATCCTATCTTTTCATTACTCATAAAAAATATTAATATTTTTTAAATATTGGTTATTTTATTCTTTTTAACGGGAGTTAATTTTGCACTTGAAAATGTTTGTTAAACATTGAGTTTACATTGGGTATGACAATCATTCACGGAATGGTTTGACAGGTTTTCAAAATATATCTTTAATCCTCAATTATTCAAACTAAATGAGAGAGCGCAATCTTGCAATGTAGTATTTTGCACAAAATGTATCATATCAAGACTATTCAAGGTGACGAAAGCTTACCAACTAGATTAAAATATTTTATGTAACATAAGAGTATATTACATTAAATGTAATAATAATAAAATAGTTCATTGATATACGAGATCAAATAACATTCATATACTGCTTGGATACCAACGTATCTCATGGATGCATCAATCTCAACTATGAATAGTTTGTAGTAATTTACAAACATAGTACAAACTTTATTCGTGAGTAGATTGTTGTTGACGATTTAATCTGTTATTATCAAGAAACCTCGCTTCAAAATATGCACCAAATTTATCTAAATACCAAGTAGATAGAAGCTATAGGCGATATTGCACTCTTCCCCTTACCTCAGGGCTTAAAAATAGAAGAGAAGATGTGATAACAACACTTATAAATACCCGGATAATCATCATCTTAGCTCTACTAAATAAATTTGGATTTCATAACAATCCTGACTTTTACTTCTCTAACCAAGAAAGTGACATTGAGTATATTCTCATGGTATGTACCTTTGGAACAAGCTCAATTTTAACCACCAAGAAATTCGTTTCTTAAATTTCTGACTCCCCCTCCCCCCCAAAAGAAAACACCCCTGTTAATATTATTAATAAGTCAGCAATTTAAGCTGAGTTTGTGCAATAACTTCTGAGGGAACAGGTCCCTGAGCGCTGATTCAAGTCTGACTTCTAATTCATGTGAAGATGACACGCACGCACTCGCTTGCACAACCCCTGTTTACCCGGCAGGTACTTTCACACACCTTACAGATAGAACACATAGGATGGAGATTTTCGAACCAGGATTCTAACCCAGAAGTTCAAATCTCGAGGAAGATGCGCTACCCCTAGGAATGGCACCGGCCAAAAGAAAAGAAAAACAAACAAAAACTTTTCATAAGCTCTTCAAAACTTTTCAACAAACAAACAAGAGCTTTTCATAAGTTTCTTTTTTCAATTTTTTTCTTCGTCCATTGAAAGTTTTGATATTTCTTGGATATCTGGTCATTAGAATGACATTAGGTCATATAATGTCATTATCCCAAAATTTTCCATTTAAGTAATTATAATAATAAACTTTATTAGTTTGACAGCTTAGTTTACTTTAAATAAAACATTTTGATTAAATACATAAACAGGGAACAAAGCAGACATCTTTAATTAAACACCACCCTAAATGGTAACACTGTAATTACAAATTTATTTTTAACGTTAATGAGATGAGTTTTCGAAAAGATGATAACTGAAAATGAATAGAATCTTTTACATATATTTCTGAAAATGTGAAAATAAATTATCCCGCCATGAAATCTGTTTCTAAGAATCCAGCTGTGAGTTCGCTACAATATGCAAATTCTTTGAAGCTAACAATTTATATACTATATTCCCCATCTATTTACCATTGAAAAGATGTGCTTTCACGTGAATGGGGCAAAGTGTTTTAATTTATGCTGATCCATCTGGATAGTTTGGCCTTTGATTTCAGTTTAACTTACGTACGAAAAATCGCGGCACAAAATTCTTAATTAGAAACTTTTCGTAGCTAAGTTGTTGAAATTCGGATAGTTCATTTACCAAGTTTCTCAGAATGTATAAGTGTTTCGATGTTTTGAATGATTTACATAAAGATGAGATTTTCAATCAGTTAATTTTCAGCCAGGAAATTACTGGAATATATTTCAATACCGATCCACTTTAAATGAACTTATCTTTGAAAGCAACATATTTTGTACAACAATTCTTGAAAAATTTAACTTTATTTGATTTCAAAGTTTCTGTTTATCTTAAGAAATCAGTCTATACCTCAGTCTTTGATGAATTTCAGTTTAAGTTAGGAAGACACATCTCGTTACTTTAAAACCTATACCATAGTTTCCTTTGTAAATATGATGGTTTTCAGATACTTTTAGATGTAACATAAAAAAATGCGGTTTTTCCAATTTCAATTCAAATAATGAGAAAAATGGGCCTAAAGTATTATGTTAAATGGGTTCATTAATGCTTTTGAAATAATTTTTTCATTTGAGTTTCGCTAATTTAATGAGGTCGTTTAAAATACTCTATTAAGATATCTAATTACGATCGAAGGAAAACTTTCTAAAGATTAGAGTTTAAAAAAAACATTTAAAACTATAGTTTTAGATGTATTGTCGGTTATAATACAAAATACTATAAATACAACAAAACTATTTGAAAAGATAATATACTTTAAGAAATAAGAAAATTTGCAATAAATTTGAATAATATTTAACCAAAACGGTTAACCTTCTACACAAAATGGTTATGCAGCAATCCTATTTTTCTTTGTACACAAGTTATAGAGTATAATGATGGATGAAATGAGCAAAAACCTAAGAAAATTTTTGAGATGCAAATAAATAATGAGCATAAACATGCGAATGTATGCATTTTTTCCACGAAGTTGCGACTTAATTTTTCTATAAAGACCTACAAATAAAAAAGTATTTAACGAACAATAAAACTTTTGGTTCATTTCATTGCTTTAAAGGATACGTTGAAACTCTTATGTAAATACCTCTATTAGTGTTTGAGATATCCTGTTAAAGGTGGAGAATTCTTATGAAAATTAATGTTTTGAGAAATATGAAGTGAAAGACACATTTTGGGTGAAAAAATATATGGTTCTGGATGATAGGTCAGGCCTTCCTCTTTTAGAAAAGATAAACTGTTTTGAAAAGAGAAAAACCTGAACTGCGAGAAATAACAATAAAAAGAAATTCTCCAATGTGGTAGATAAAGTAGTCGGGTACCTTAAATGAAGTTTTTTAAGGCATTTTATAAATGAAATAAATCTATCTCCAACATAAAAATTAACAAGTTATATAGGTACATAAAAATAGGATAACTGTGAAAGACTTTTCAAAAGTAAATATTTATAGAAACCTAAAAAGTGCTTACAAAGATATGCAGGGTTATTTTTAAATAACGCTTAATATGCATATCACATCATCTGTCATTAAATTACAGAAGGCACGCTCCTTATTTTTTTTACGGATTTCACAATACATCAGTAGATGATAGACGAAAGAAGCAACGTTTCGTACTCTCGAGAATCAAAATGTTTTTTAACTGTGACTGCGCTTTATACTGCGTTTTATATAAAAATCGGAGGAACTCAAAGCAAATTTATTTGTAGAGAGTAGAAAATCCCAATCAAGAGTTTTCTTCTGACCATATATGCTTCAGATTATCTATTTATGTTTCAAATAAAGGAAAAGCATTATTAAATAACTAGAATCTATGTAGCAAACATTTCTTCCAACATAAAAAATATTTTATTAAAAGTTCCCTTTTAAATTAATTAAATTCATTTTTAATCATTTAATAAAAATTATTGATGATAAATTAATTGATACAAATAATGAGAAATAATCGATATAATAATCTATATCTATACTTATAATAAAGCTCAATGTGTGTGTGTGTGTGTTGGCTCTTTACAGGTCAGACCGTTGGACCTACAGCTACCAAATTTGGTACATACATACCTTGGAGATCGGGAATGTGCACCGCGGAGCCCTTTTTTCGAGTTTTTAATTATAATTAGAATTAATCAAAATTTAAGTGAAAATTCGTTTTTCCGCTATAGTTTCCGAACATATTATCGCACAAACATGGTTTTTACATCCATTTAAAGATAAAAAAAATATCTTTCTAATGTTATCAGTGTTTTAATGTATAACTTAAGCCTCTAATTTTAACAAATTTTTAAAGAAATATTTTGACCATGTTTTTTTGAGCACGTGACTGGATAAAATAAAAGAAAACAATGACGGAAGTTCAAATAACAAATAAAAACTATCAACGTAAATCAAGTCTAAAGAAATGCAACTTTTAGCACGTGACTGGATAAAATAAAAGAAATATAAAATGTGATATTTTATAAAAAAGTAAATGCAAAGCAAAGGACTCTATAATCGTTTGCAATTCTAAATAATTAATTCAACAAATCTTCTTTATTTACGGTAAACCTGATTGAATTTAGACAGGATATACATTTAAATACCGAAGCAATGGCATATTTCTATAATCGTTTGCAATATCTGTAGCATTCATTCAATATTTTCTTTCCATTATAAAATGTGATAATTTCTAAGAAAAATGCATAGCCAAGGTTTTTATAATCGTTTGCAACATCTAAATCATTTATTTAATATTTTTTTTCCTTTTTCGCTTTCTTTAAAAAAACATATTTAATATTTTGGCAACATCATGAAAAAAAAATATTAATTTCAGGCCAATCAATGCCCGGAATTACTTCAAGGCTAATGAATATGTGACTTAATTGAAAATTTTAGAACGCATTACTCATGGCGAACCAGCTGGTCGCCAAAGGCGGCTAGTTAATTAATATAATAATTATTAATAATACAATAATAAATTGATTAATATAAGAATCAATAATAATATCTATATAAATAAAAATAAATTTTTGTCTGTAAGCACTGCCGTACCACTCATCCGAATCCGATAAAACGTCGACAACATATTGCTTGCCCTTACGCGAAGGTTACAGGCATAATACAATAATCTAAAGTATAAAGAATATTTTCGGACCTATTAACCGCATCTGTTAACCATTGATTCACCACCATATAACTCGCCAAGAAAACGCAACAGATTCAGTAAAGATGCTCGATTCAAGCTAGATGTTAATATTTAAATAGCTATTGTACGTAAATGCGATGTGAGTTTTCCTCTGAGGTAATAGTTTCATTACAGAGTATGTGAGAAAGTTATAGGGGAACCAATGCAAATTTGAAATTGTAACTGAACATTTAATAAAATTTTAGCGTTTTATGCAGTAACTTAAAAAATATTATAATACAAAAATTTTGCTGCATCTTAATTTTCAAATTCTTTTCAACTATATTAACGATTTTATGATAAAAATATATTTTCTATATTTAATCAATTTTAAAAGAAAATAATCTAATCACATTTGCGCCAAGAGATAGTAGCATTATTTACTTCATGTGACTATCTGTCAGCGTAGATAGAACTGCAATTGATGTTTCTATTTTTAAACAAACGGTAATCACGATATTCAAGTTTGTAAGTATGGGGTTGGTTTTTAACAAATGTATTATAAATAAAAATGGACGTTAGTCTAAATGTCTCCTCTTATACGCTTTGATTACTTAATACATGGGCTTATTTGTTTCTGCTGAAGGTGGAAAAGCAAAAAAATATGGCCAACCCTAAAGTCTTGCATAAAAAACTTATAAAAAATAGAATTTATATTATTTACGCTTCTCCTTAATATGTCACTCAGTTTCAATGAATGTATTCATTTCCCATATGAAAATAAACATTATTCTTTCTGTCATTCCTAATTACAGTAACAGATTACAGAAAACAGTAACTTTAAATTTCCAAACGATGTTCCCAAGATTATTTCTTCTGCGGCGGCAACGCGCCGGACACCAGCTAATCTATACTTATAATAAAGCTCAATGCGTGTGTGTGTGTGTTGGCGCTCTACAGGCCAGACCGTTGGACCTACAGCTACCAAATTTGGTACATGTATACCTTAGAGGTCGGGAATGTGCACCTCGGAGCCCTTTTTTCGAATTTTTAATTAGAATTTGAATTAATTAAAATTTAAGCCAAATTTCGACGTTTTTCCGCTATAACTTCCGAAAATATTATTACACAAACATGATTTTTATATCAATTTAAAGATAAAAAAATTAGCTTTCTAACGGTATCAGTTTTTTAAATTTATAATGTAAGCTTCTACTTTTTACGAATTTTTAAAGAAATATTTTAACCATGTTTTTTTAGCATGTGACTGGATAAAATAAAAGAAAACAATGACGGAAGTTCAAATTAAAAAAAAACTATCATCGCAAATTAAATCTAAAGAAATGCAACTTTTAACACGTGACTGGATAAGATAAAAGAAATATAAAATGTGATATTTTCTAAAAAAATAAATGCAAAGCAAAAGATTCTATGATCGTTTGCAATATCTAAATAATTAATTCAATAAATCTTCTTTACGGTAAACCTGATTGAATTAAGACAGGATATGCATTGGAATCCCGACTTAATGGCATATTTCTATTACCGTTTGCAATATCTGTATCCTTAATTCAATATATATATATATATATTTCATTATAAAATGTGATAGTTTCTAAAAAAATAAATTCAAAGCTAAGGTGTCTATAAAATCTGCAAGAGCACGTCAAAGGGAAAAAATGATGTTTTATCACCGTGTTGCCATCATTTTGAAGGAAGTTTAAATTTAAAAAAAATTAAAAAAAAATCTATCATCGTAAATTAAATCTGAAGAAATGCAACTTTTAGCACGTGACTGGATAAAATGATATAAATATAACATGTAATATTTTCTTTAAAAAATGCAAGGCAAAGGATTCTATGATCGTTTGCAATATTTAAATCATTAATTGGATAAATTATCTTTATTTATACAGGATCTGCATTCAAATTCCTTTCCAATGGCCAATTTGTAAAATATTATTAATAGGTATATATATTGTTTAACACTATTAATTTGATCTAAATGAAGTAAATAATTGCATTTTATGTAGTTTGAGTCAAACAATGCATTTATGAATAATGAATATAGATTTCTTCATACTTTGCTCTGTGAGCCATAATTTACAAAATATTTTTATTAATATTTTAAATAAAAGTTGCTACACCAATCAGTCTTCTAAATCAATCATTAAAACTGACTGATTTATAAAATTAAAGAATATTATTAGGAAAACGCGTCCTTTTAGAGTTTTTAGTCCATCATCTTAAGGAAAATATTAATTTCAGGCCAATCAATGCCCGGAGTTACTTCAAGGCTAATGAATGGGTGATTTAATTGAAAATTTTAGAACCCATTACTCATGGCGAACCAGCTGGTCGCCAAAGGCGGCTAGTATATTATAAGTTAAAAAGTTTGGAAAAAATACCATAAATAAGCGTTTCAATTTTATTTTCCAAGGTAAGAGTTTCATAGAAAAAGTCATGGCAATTATAATGACATGAAAAGTTTTTAATTTGGAGGGAGGAGGAAATAATTTGGTTTTATTTAAGAGTTTATATATATATATATATATATATATATAAATGCAATCTATCATAAAAGCATTAAATAATTAATAATTAAAACCAATTTCCAGAATCATCAAAAAAGTATATTATTTTGGAAAACCGAAACTAATTATCTCGGAAATTATATATCTATATAGTTTCTCTATTATCTCGGAAATTATCTATCTATATAGTATATCTATATAGTTTCATAGCATTATATGAAAATATCTATACAAGTATCTGCCATAAAAGCACATTAACAAATATTTAATTAATTTTTTTTCTTGATGGATTGTAATTAATCTTTTATAAATAAAGTTTACACTTATCTTTGAAAATTTTCCAAGTACATGGCAATTTCCATTCGATGCTTCATAGCTTGTGTGAATTTATGAATTTGTAGCATGGTTTGCCAACAGAAGTAAATTAAAATTTTAATGTATGTAAATCTAGCATGTTATTGAATTTTCAATTCAAATTTGTAAATAATTGGAAAATAATGAAGACAAATTTAAAGCATAAACTGAGAAAGCATGAACATGTAAAGTTTTAAATTTTATCTGCACAAACAAGTTTTACAGTCAAAATAATTATTATTTAGAAGAGTTGAATGTTTCATTAGAAATGTCAGTTTACGAGACAGAGAAATGAGAAATGATTCAAAAATAGTATTTTATATACCACTCTTAAAATATATTATTCTAAAAATAAATAACTACTTCACATAATTGAAATCTGCCAAACTACATTTACCAATTAATGGGTTAATAATAACTTTTTGAAAGCAATCGAAGTTAAGTGGATTTCTATATAACTGCGTAGTTAATTTTATAATTCTTTTCAATTTATCGATGAATAATTATAGTACAAATATTTTTGAAAACTTTGCACTCTTCGGAATAAATTTCGAAATCCATTTCATTTATCAGTCTCCCATAATGTTTAACTCTTCCATTAAGAAATTATTCTTGGGAATAATGAATCTTCATGGAATTAATTTTCCTATTAGAATTCTCAGAAAAGAATTCTATTCAATTCAATTTAATTTGATCAATTTTTCGAAAACGCTCTTTTTACAAACTGAACTTAAAATTTGACAATTTAATATTAATTCCTCCTTCAATTATCTTTATGAATGAAATTAATTTATTGCTATTTGAAGAGATTCCCAGTCTTTTGAATAGACCATAATTAGTTTTAAAATTAAAAACTAAACTAATGTAAATGTGTGTAATGTAATGTAAAACTAAACTATGTAATGTAAAACTAAACTATGTACAATTTTCTTGAAATCATCAAAAATGAAATTTGCTAAGGAATTGAATTACTGTTGCTTTAAATTATACGTACACGATAAAATACAAGATTCTTTGGTCTAGAAGTAATAAAAAAATAATTTAGTATATAAATTGGGTTTGATAAAAGGCATAATATCTTCACAAATCTGTAGAAATAGAAATGAATTTGTCTGTATGTCTCTTAAGCCTTCTTAAGCCGTTTACCGATTGCGATGAAACTTGGTCAGCTTATTGTTTACACCTGAGGTATGGTTGTAAGGATAGTACAGCTACCTAAAATTAAAAAAAAAATCGAATCTCAAACACCTCTATTTACCAAGGATTCATCTCCAAATGACTCGCTGAGGAGACAATAGATATTGTGGAAATGTTACATCCAAGTTAAGGGTTCATATTTTGTAGTTATAGTTCGCAAATATCCTTAAGCTATTCTCAGAGGAGACAACTTCACTACAGATTTGATTAATTTTGGGGAGACCAACCCTGGGGTTTTTAAATTTTAATTAAATTTAACGTTTTTCGCAGTAGCGACCAAAAATATTGTAGACAAATAATTCCACACCATCTTATTTTACAAAAATTATCGTTTCAACTATATTAACGATTTTATGGTATAAATATATTTTCTACGTTTAATCCATTTTAAAAGAAAATATTCTAATCACATTTTTAAAAATTAAATTTGAGAATTCTGAATGAATATGAAACGAGTCACGAGATACAATAAACAGTTTCTTTCATTACCGTTCTAAAAGAACACCAAGTTTCACAATTCTAAAAGTTTGTTTGTCTGCTTTTTATATACACTGCGTGAAAAAAGTAGAAAGACAGTCATTTTTTTGTACATTTTGCTTTAATCTTACTGCTTTTTATCTGATTTTTTAAAGAGGTTGCTTTGTTTTAATTTAAGTTAGGTGAGAAATGTTTTGCCACCTCTATTTAAGGTTGAGAATTCAATACTTAGCAACTTTTGGTGTGTGAAAAAACTAGAAGGACACAGCCGAAAAATTGATTTTGAACCTGTTGGAAACCATAAAGGTTGGTGTACTCTTTTACTTTTAATAACTTTTTATCAAGAATAAAGAATTTAGTTAGAAATTCATAGTTTTTATTGGTTTTAGAATGCCCAGAGAAAAGTCCTTAAGTGAGTTCCAGAAGGACCAAATAGTTGCCAATAAAAATGAAGGAAAATGTGTAAGAGAGATTGCACCGCAGCTACGTATCAGTCTTAATACTGTTTCGAACTTCATAAGAAACCCTAAGTGACAGAAGAAAAAAGAAGACGGGAAGGCCAAAAAAACTTATACAACATGATCAAAGAAAAATCATTCGTGAATTCAAAAATACAGGTGGAAGTGTCAACAAGGCTCAATGCTTACCAGGGATTACACATGTATCCGAAAGAACTGTCTAGAACTATATAAAAAGCTGAAAAAAGTTCATCTTCACAAAATGGAAACAGCACCCGAAGAGGAATGAAGGACACATTAAGCACCGACTGCAGTGGACTAAAGACCACATGTACTGGAACTCTGAATGGACCTCATTTGAATTTTCCGATGAGAAAAAATTCAATTTGGATGGTCCAGACGGTTATCAGTACTATTGGCACTGTCTTGGTCATGAAGAAGAGGCTATTCTACTCGACAAATGGGAGGAGAAGGTCTAATGGTTTCGTTAGCAGTTGGTTATGGATGTAGAACAAATATAGTTTTTCTAGATGGTAGACAGAACCATCCAGACTCTAAACTTGAATCTACTTCCATATGGCCCTGAGTTAGGAGGAGGCGACTGGGTTTTCCAACAAGAGGGATCATCAATTCAGGCAGCAAATGGTGTTAAAAATTGCTTTGCAGCAAACAAAGTTCGTATTTTACAATGGCCTACCAAAAGCCCTGATCTCAACATTGTAGAGAACTTATGGTCAATGATTGTGCGTCGCGTTTACGAGGGAGGAAACAGTTTGAATCTGTAGCTGATTTTCAGAAATCATTAGAATGTGTATGGGACAAATTTTGCCAAACAGAAATGCAATCTTTATATAATTCAATGCCCAACGGAATTTTTGAAGTAATTCGAACAAATGGAAGAAGAATTCCATATTAATTAATATAGTACACCCATTTTTTTAGAAGTGTCCTACTTTTTTCACAGATTATGACATCGTCAAAACTGATTTTTTAAATTAAGTGTACTTTTTTTTTTAAATGTGTCCTATTTCGTTTTATGTAGATACAGATATCTGCTTGTAAAAATTTTGTATGTAAAATAATTATTTAAAAATTGTTGTATTATTCATTTATTTAAAATTATCTATTGTCCTTCTACTTTTTTCACGCAGTGTACTACCGTACCATTCATTCTATTTCGTTAAAACGTTGGCAAATTATTGATTGATTGCACTTAATATTATTTCTTTCGGGGGCAGAAACGCACCGGATAAAAGCAATTGCACACACACACACACACACACACAATTTATCGAATTTCATGAGCCAATTAAAACGGTCAAAACAGTATAATTTCTCTTGGAATTCTATTTGTCAGACTTGCTACATAATTTTTTCTCTCTTTATTCTCACTACAAATTTATCGCGATGGCGAATAGTCACACGATATACACATTACTTATCAAATTTCATTCGTCAATTAATATAGTTCAGACGACATCATTTGTCAGGGAATTCCATTGAGTAGTATAGACTAACATTACCTCATCTAGTTGGATTTTTTTAAAAAAGATGTATGGTGGATACTCATCTTTGATGGTTGACTGAAATTTCTGATCACTATATAACGAGCACTTTGCAGCTACATTATTCAGTTTCAGTTGTATCGAATACCTAATACATAGTGGTGACAGATTTCACCCATTTTATAGTTTGGAAGTGAACGCATCATCCCACTTGGATGCACTTCAGAAATGATGATGAGAAGTTCCAGTATGGTGTTTGGTTCTCGCCACCTTCGTGGGTACAAAAATGGTTGGGGTCTACTATCTCCCGTCGATGGTTGGACCAACTTACAAATGGGTGTAGCACAATTCAGTTTATTCGGCGGTGCCGTCATTCAGACTTTTCCATGGTTGCAGTAGCCGGCTATGATTACCTTAAAACTGCAGTTACGGTAATCATATACAATGACAATCTGAGGGTAATTCAATGAAATATCATCTTAGTCCGACGACTACCCTAAGAGTGACTCAGAGAGCTTTCTTCCAAATTCAATTTATTCCACGCCTTCCTAATTAAAACAATTTCTAGCTAATTGTTTGACATTTGTCGGATCCATGCAAAAGATATTTGGATCCGAACCTTTTGATTATGTTGTTTTTCCATTTCCAACCCCTCATCTCAAGAAACAACTCATAAAAGGGATTCGAGCCCGACCTTTCAAAGTTTGGTTATTTGTTATTGGCAGTTTTTACTATGCATATTTGGTGAATTAGAATTGCATAAATGCGTGTAGGTTAAAGTTCATTTTTTAAAAAATCAAAGAGCAGTGAAGAAATATCGGACTGTGTGGTTGACCTGCTGTACAGCCAATTGAAGATGATTTGCCAAGTTTTATATTGAAACACTGGGGTTCGAATCTGTTTTAAAGGTTGTTCTCCAAAGTTTAGTGGTGTTGAACTTTATTTAAAAATTTATCCTACTATTTTTTGCTCCAAGAATGACCTAATGAACTTCAATATATATGGTTTTTATGGATATTGCTCTCCTTTCTCGACAACAAATTCTTCTGCCAAGCTTTGCTAACTTTCGGGTCAGTTTAACTTGAATGATAGCAGTGGGGATTAACTAAAGTTCTTGAGAATAAACCAATAAAATTGAAAGTAAAATACAAAATTTGACGTACACTCAAGGTGAAAAGTTGTCTTTGCAAATTTGCATCCTTTATTTAAGAAAAATACCTTGTTTTAAGGAAGAGATTATTATCTACAGTAAACATCTCGTAGCCAACATAGCAAAAGTAATAAAGGAATCTCTTGAGAGGTTCGAGATAAGAGCGAATAGAGTTTCTAGGGCATTGAAAGAAAGAGTTATCTCATGTTTTCAATCTTATTTTCTTAGACAGCCACCGGAAACCTTCAGCAGGCCGAATAAAAGGAGCGATCAATTCAGCTTTGTCCCGATGGTGTTAATTAAAAGTCTCTCATAAAACTCATTTTAATACTCTTGTTTGCAATAACGATTTATTAGAGTGGAGCTCTAAGAATTTTCAACTTTTACTAACTACCATGATTTTTCCGTAACGGGATGTCTACTATCTGTTTCAGAAGAATATGAAGAATAAAATTACAGTTACGCACTCCACTAGCATAGCCTCGGCGACATTAAATTTCATATTTAATGTAGGTCAGTAATTCGTCAACCTACACTGATTTTTGACTCCTTTTCGGATTCTGATTTTATTTAGATCTCAGTTCGTATTGTTACGTAGATAGAATTGGAGAACACACAAGAAGTAGAGATAAAGTAATTTATTATTTCAACTCTGAGAACAAACACTGTGACTGAGAGATCTTCAGCTTTTATATCACCAGGTAAAGTTCCAGAATACTTTTCTGGAGACAGAAAGAAAAGTCTAGAGCACTCCTCTGGTAAACTAAAGAAAGGTCCAGAATCTTCTGAAACACGAAATAAAGGAGAAATAAATCAAGAAAAAGTATTACACACATTTTGATTCGAACTCACGATCTCTCTACAACATCTAGTTTAGTTTAATTATATTAACATTCCGTTTTGAAACAACACTAGGTCTATTTTAGGACGTAAGAGGTAATTTTAAGCCAGGTCAGATGACGAGGAAGACACCTGAGCTGGCAACACCTCTCCAAACTTCCACACCACACCAGTGGGATGACGTTTGGTCCCGACCTATTCAACTTGCACCAGACCAGCTTACACGACTGTTCTTAGATGGAATCAAGCATCGAACCTGCAACCCTCCGGTTCCGAAGCCGTGATCTTACTACTCGGTCACCGCGGCCTCTCTCGACTACGAGACCAGTGTTATAACTATGGAGATTCGATTGTTTCTTTTCAATGATGATGATGATGTCATGTCCGTGTTTCCACGGAAAGGGGGTGCAGTAGCTTCTGAGGGTAAAGACCCCTGAGCACTCAGAGGGCAGAAGTCTGACTTCTAGCTCAAATGAAGGTGATACACACATTCAATTGCACGACCCCTTTTTACAGGGGGATCATTTATACACCTCACAGATAGAAAACAAAGCAACCTTGCCCGAACAGGGACTCGAACCCGGACGCCCAGATCACAGGGAAGACATGCTACCCCTTAGCCAGGACGCCGGCGTTTCTTTTCAATGCGCCAGTATGATTAAACTGCATACATTTACCTTCATTTTCTTTCCCATATTTGTTTCTGTGATAGTTTTTTTCTGAGTTTTTATCTTTTAGGAGTATTAATAATATTTTTTTTGTAATATTCAAAACTCGCTTATGTTTCTAAACATTATTTTAAAGAATCTTTCATTGGAAATGCAATCAGATTACCTTTTTTATTCAGTAGTTAATACTATAGCAAAAGAATCAGTGGCATTAAATGTGTTTTAAAATTAATGATAATTGAGAAAACAAAATTACTTATGACCCCATTTCGATTTTACAATGCAATTATGAAAACGTTGCATCATATAAAATTAAATAAAGAGTTATAAATAAAATTAAGCACATTATGTAACATTTTGCAGTTTTTTCTTGATGAGAGACTAGATACCTCAACAGACAATAATATTTATTTTATAAATGAAAATTTAGTCTTAAAATACAATAATATAAGATGTTTTTATTGGAACAACTTTTGGTGAATTTTAATGATATGACTGCTATTTTCTTTCACTAAAGTTCTAAGTAATTTTGTTCTTCTTCTATAAGTTTAATCTACGAATGGTAGCAAGTGATATCAAGAAGCGTTTAATTAATATTTAGAACGCGAATAATTAAGCTAAATTAAACAGCAAGAAGAATTAGATCTGATTTAATGATTGAATAATTCGATTCTGAAAACAGCAAAATTTCTCAGTTCGAAAAATACTTGTTTAAAATTCGTGGAAAGTTGATTCGTTTCAACGGAAGAAAAATCCTAGTAAACGTCAAATGTAGCTTAAGTTGTCACGGAAATCTCAGATGAATTATAGTTTTGAAAAATTATTTGGCATTATTCTTTACTTGTATAAAGTACATTTTCTAATCAATTTCAGCATTAATTTATCACAATATATTCTTATTGCCCATGTTAATACCGAGTAGAATGACATATTTTAAATTTTAAGTGAATATAATTATCGAATACTTTATGATTTGTTTCATTTAATTTATCTAGCATGTCATTTGTTGCATTTAATTGATCAAGTATGTTATTTGTTGCATTTGATTTACCTAGTATTGCATTTAAATTTATCAAGTATGATATTTGTTTCACTTGATTTATCTAGTATGTTATTTGTTGGGCATTTGAATTACTTTAATTTTTGTCTGATTTATCAAGTATGTATTAGATATTTCCTACATATATTTTGAGATGCCTGTATTTAACACAATTTCGTAAACCTTTGTTTCAAAAAATGTTTCTGTGTGTTAAACAATCAGACAAGACATACTATGTTTCTAACAGGGTTCGAACAAATTTTTGTTGCACTCTGCTTAATATTTTTACTGTGTGAAAGAAGTAAATTGTAATGATATGAGTGATGACAATAGTTAATGATTTTCTTTTATTTCTAGGTTTACCAATTGACTGTTTTTTTCTCTTCGTAAAATGTGCATTTATATAACGTCGCAACAGTTTAGCAAATTCTCTAACTTATCAAACACGGAGTATGTGTAATATAAAATTACGTTGCAATGAAATCTTTTATTTTTTTATTTCAATAATCCAATCTACTTAAAAAAAATAGTAATAGTAAAGAGTAATAAGTTAACTGGTTATTAAAAAAGAAGATCGTAAAGAGTAATAAGTTAACTGGTTATTAAAAAAGAAGATCGTAAAGAGTAATA
>JAPMOQ010039177.1:442024-466236 GCA_026543055.1 Argiope trifasciata
TGTTATGTTCCTTTTTGCTTATGTTGCTAATTTATTTAGATTCATCTGTATTTTAGAAGTAGCGCTCACTGAATACAATGATAGGTTTTTAATTTTTAAATTTTAATCTAGATGGAACCCGAAAGAATTTTTAGCTTCGTTTTGTTTCCTTCCTTTAATTATTTTAATTTTAATTTGTTTCATAAATAGGTTTTATTTTATTTAGCTGTTATTTTTTATTTTTGTTGTTTAATTCCGAAATAAATTTTAATTTCAATTCCGGCATATTTAGTGTCGGTTTCATTTTTGACGACTCTGGAGATGGGTTTTAATTATTTATTTAATCCTTTTATGATTGCTTATATTATATATATATATAAAGTCTTCGGAAGTCAAGAATTAATGAACCCTATAAACTGCCATGCTGCATGCACATGAGATCTGAAAAATCGCCTTCAAGGCCACCGTACTGTTCCGAGGCTGACTCCAAGCTCTGTTCACATTATTATCGCTGGCGTCTATCCTGGTGGTCATTTTGATGCTGACTGCCGTCGCCATGGATACGTTCATCGTGGTGCTCCTCGACCTGGAGACCGCGTCCACGCAGGGCAGCCACCGGAAGACCATCTTGAATCCGTGGCGATATTTCTCGTTCATCCAGCAGTAAATGGCCGGGTTGTAGCAGGCGTGGCTCATGGCCAGCCAGTGACAGGCGAACCACAGGTAGATGATATTGGGCAAATTATAGAGCTCCGGGTACTGGTCCCCCACCACCATGAGCGAATTGAAGGGCAGCCAGCAGAGGGTGAACACGAACACACACACGATCATCATCTTAACCATCTGCAAGAGAGATGAGAGCTGACAGGAAAGGAAAGAGAGAGAGAAGGACAGAAAGTATGGCCGCATTCACAGAAGACTTATTTTATGTTTCTGAATAGATCGGGCGTAGGGATGGGATATATTGTTTCAGAGAATAATGTCTAATAAACAAATATTTCCTTCTTTTAAAGAGAAAAGCAGATTCATTGAACGGCAGTTACAATTAGTCAGTTATTTAGTTATTTGCATGTGTCAATATTAGTTAATTATTAACAGTTATTGACATGCGTCAATATTAGTTCCAGAAAATATTTTTTAGTTAATTATTATTATTTATTAGGTATTATTATTAATAATATTATTTAATACTTACCTAATATTAGTTGATAATTTGCAGTTATTTACGTGTGTCAATATTAGTTCTAGAAAATATTTTTAGTTAATTATTATTATTTATAAAATATTTTATTAATTATTTAAAAGTTAATTAGTTAATATTAGTTGATAATTAGCAATTATTTACATATGACAATATTAGTTCCAGAGAATATTTTTAGTTAATTATTTATTAGTTTTTATTATTAATAATATTATAAATTTGTTATTAGTTTGTATTAGTTGATTATTAGCATTTATATGTGTCAATATTAGTTCCAGAAAATATTCTTTAAATATATATTAAATTAATTTAAATTTTTATTATCTGATGGTGTTTAAATGAGTCAAATTCGTTTTCATTCTTAGTTCATTAATATGAATTTAATTAAAAACCTATTAAATTTGATGAAGTTAAATGAATCTTTTCTTTTTTTTGTCCAATTATAAGGAAAGCCGAAAGCGATAAAATGATTAAATATTCGCTTCGAATAGCTAAAAATAAATAATGTGAAAAATTTTGATGACAAAATTCATAACTATGTCCTAATGTTGCTTGCTTGTTTTAGGGTGTATTAAAAATTTTCTAGTAAAGATAGATAATTTTTTTTTGGATTTAAAATAAAATTTAAATTGCATGCTTTAGTTTGAATCTGCTATTAATTTATTTTTAAAATTTCCTGGAGTTTTACCATACACCTAACCAAATTAGCTCAACAAATAATAGATGAATACCAGCAAAATACCAATGCGATTTTAAATTTAAAAAAAAATCGCATTGCCTATCGATTCGAATAACCAATAAAATACTTTAAGCTATGAATTACAATTTGATGCCTGGATAAAAGAAAATAAAAGGAATCACAAGCTTTCGATTATCAATGAACAAATAACAATATTGAAAATGACAATTAAATAGCAGTTATGCAATATATCATATCAATTTATTTATTTATTCTTACAGTCTCAGTGTAATACAATAATTACTTACGACTGAAATAATGGCATAATCACTGCAAAACTTTTAAAAATAATTTTAGAGCTTTTTTCTTACTAAACTCGTAGTTTAATTAAATTGATAATAACATTGTTGAATAACACATTAAACCCTTTATCTCCTTTCTAAGGAAAAGTATATTCAGAAACATAAAATTGCCCTTTTAAGCATGTGCAGAGCATAATAAGCATAAATACAGAGAAAATATAGTGCAAGAAAGTGAGAATAAGGCACAGAAAATACAGAACAAGTTTAAGCATTAAATCATTTCTTTGAAGTAGCTGATAATGCCCATAATGGAAAAATTTACATATTTTCGTTTACAGTGAATTTTCAGTTTTAATTGAAACAGTCTACGCATACATAAAAAAATAAAATTTTTAGACACTGCTTGTCTTTCGAGTTGGCTTTAGGTATAAAAAAAACATATTAAATCTACATTAAACGCATCATTCATTTGAATTATCGGCTTAAAAGGCTTTATTTTTCGGAGGAATTTAAAATCTATTTCTTCAGCTCTTATTTAATTTTCAATTTTTTGAAAATAATTTTTAAACTTATGTGAAAAACTCATAACGCATTTTTCTATACTCGTAACTCATAGTCTCATAACTTTGTAATACTCGTAACAAAGTTTCCTATACTCATAACTTTGTAATGCTTATAAAAAACTTTGCTATACTCATAACTTTGTAATATTCATAATAAAGTTTGCCATAATCATAACTTTGTAATACTCTTAACAAAGTTTGATATACTTATAACTTTGTAATACTTATAAATGCATTTGGTTCGAAAATAAATCATAAATTTTAAAATTATACGCGTGCTTTACTATACAATTCAGTGTTACTATACAATTGCAATTACTATTATTAGTAAACTCTCTATAATTTTTAATATATTATTTAATAATATTATAATATATTATTAATGAATAGTTATTTAATCATTTATAATATACAATTATTAGTAAATTTCTGCGATTAATATTATAAGTATTATTCTAAGTAACTTTTATAAGTATTATTATAAGTAACTATTAAAAGTAATTATTAGTAAACACATAGCTCTTTGTAATAGATACCTATTCAATGGCAGCATTCTCTTAATTGTTGGAGAAATCAATATATCAAAAAATTTGTGTTTAAAATTAGGGAAATCAATAGTACATTTTTTAAACATAGATTCAACTGCTTACTATTTTGAACAAAATCTTTTTGATGTATAGACTTCTACGACAACCTGAAAACACATTCTACGATGAAACTTATAAAATTATTTTTATTTAATACGCAAAGAGAAATGACAAAGAATATAAACTTATTTTTGATACTATAATCGTCTGGGTAAAAGGTTCTGTGATTAAATAATTCATTAATTGTGGTCTATCAATACGAATTTTAATTAAAATATAACTATTCGTCGTGTGCAAGCTTGATTTTAATTAAGTGTTACATTTAAGTAATTGATGTAGGTGCTATAATTTATTCGATAGTGATTTTTTTGCAGCATAAATGAGCTATAAAAAATTAGAATTTTTTTCCTTTATGAATATTAGCATTATTCAAATAATATTTTTATATTTGAATTATTAAATAAAGCCTTTCATTAATTAACAATTCTTCATTAGGAATAAGAAAATTTCCTTAAGCATGGAAGGAATTATGTATACATAAATATAATAATTAAGTATATTCTGTTATATGTAATATTATATGTATAAATATAGTATATTTATGTTCAATAATATATGTAGAATGGAAATATAATAATCTGTTGCATTTGTTATTATTATAACGTGTAATATGGTATGGACATATGTTTATCTATAATTTATGATTTTTCTTCCTATTTACTTATTATCTAAAAGTATATAATTACTTTTCTCTTTCCAGACTGTTATAGCAAGCAGATATTTCTTTTGACAAAAACGGTTACTTGGCTAGTCCTTAATTAAACTAATGTCTAAAGATATAAAATGAAAGAGAGAAAATATAATACACTCAAATAAAGCATAGCTATGATTTAAGCAATATTAAGCTTAATTTTATATTACTGAGCATTAAACGTAGCATATACCTTACTCTAATAAAATACAAAAACACTGAGTTCGAAATGTGGTTGAATTTTGGTTTTCATAAATCGTTGTGGTTTATCAAATATATGTGTATGTGTGGTCAGTCCGATTTGAAAATACTAATGTACAAGCGATTTATACGGGAATATCATGGACTAAACCAAACTGAATTTGAAGAATTTAAAGCCATAGCAATCAGTACAATAAATTGTCACCAAAAAATAATATACATACTTTTTATTATTTTTTCTAATGCTAAAAAGAAACAAAAGAAAAAAAAGGGAGCACTGAAGGCATGAGGTATTTAAATTTTATTATGATGCCATCAAAAACGTTTTTGTCAGTCTACATAGACAAGTTTTTGCAAATGAAATATTTGAAATTAAAAAAAAAAATCTCTATTATATAAATTTCTATAATACCAAATGTTATGATTAATATTTTCACAAAACAGTATTTTTGATAACATTTCAAGAAATATTGGTATTTTTGATAAAATTTCAAGAAATAATGTTATTTTCGATAACATTTTAAGAAATAACGGTACTTTTTATAACATTTCATGAAATAATAAGTACTTGAATTAAGAGTTATATCTGCAATAATTTGATGCCATTTTATTGGTTTTTGTTGATTTGTTTTGTTTCTTGATTTAAAAGAAAAGTTATGTCACATCCTGATATAAGAAATAAAAAAAGATGTAATTATATTACTTTGCTTAAATCATGAATCATTTAATTAAGTGGCAGAATTCCAGCTTTTCTTTCTCTATTGATATTTACAATTTTTTCCTGAGAATTATTCTTATCCTTCATTACTGATAGTACTCCCGAGATAAACTACTGTATAAATGAATTTGATTCACGACTTCTCAATCTTTTTTTTTTCAATTTATGACCTAATTTCCGTTTTAACAAGCAACTAATCCCACACTTTCAACCCTAAGTTTAGCGAAATTCAAAACTGCTTATAACTAGAAAAATTTTAAAGTGAGAAAGTATTAAATATGAATATAAAGAAACTTGATTAAAAGCTTATTATTATTTTTTCCTTGATAAAATATATTAAATTAAAAGGGATTTCAATTACTTTTGCTTACTTGCATACAAATAGTTGAAAAAATTTGTCTTTTCTGGTACTTTCGTGGTTCCACTTATACTTGGGTCTCATAAATTAAAAAAAAAGTTTATGCATGCTTTATTTTCTTCTGCATTACTCACTGTCTGACTCCGCTTTCAATAATTAATAACAGTTCACTAGATGACATTTTTGCCTTGATTGAAGGGTAGACAGAACAAACTGAACCTAGATTATAACTGTGGACAAAATCAACTATATTGTAAAAATTACTGGGTGTGGAAGATCTTATTCTAAATAATTCACAACGCAAACTTCACCATTAAATATTTTACAAAGCTTTTTACTTAATTATGAAATTCCATGATTATTTGTATTTCGAAGTGTAATAATTTCTTGTTATTTCTTAGAATCTTGTATTATTTCTTAAAAGTGACAAAGTAGTAGAACTGTTTAGGACGGCCAACATTTCGAATATGATTTTAAAGTTGATTTTGAGATATACTTCCTCCCTTGAAAAATATATTTAAAAGATAATTAATAAGTAATTGTTAGAAGTAAGTTTCAGAACAAATATATTTAAAATGAAAAATGTGTCGATATTCAAAACAGTTGAGTGTTGCTATTTTTCGACTTTGTAACATGTGAGATTAAACCCGTCTGATATTCTGAATAAATACTAAAACTTCATTGTTCCTTATATGTAGGTAAGGAAATAAAGGCTTTCGATGTTTATGAAATATTAGCTAATTATTAATAAAGTTCTTGTTCGCAAGATCCTCAAAAGAATATGACTACATAACATGAAATTAAAATCATTGTTGCTTTTTTCAAAAAAATACAAAGCCAATACGTTGGGAACTCGCATTTAATAATTAGTGATTAAGATAATTAAGGCTACTATTTCTTCTTGCATACAGCCGACCATCCCGCCACCATTGAATGTAGCAGTATCGACAGGATTTGTTGTGGTCGATTGCTGAATAAGTATTGTTCAACCTTGCATGGACCGATTCGTCACACTAACATTCTTTATGAGGTAATTAAAAACTGTCTTTCTCCCCACCTTCACACTCTCAAACAGTTGGAATGAAACTGTCCATCTTCGACATCACATCCTCCAGGGTTTTGAGATGACTTGGTACCATCAGTACTACACTTAAATCATTATTTACAACCTTCAGGTTTTTCATTAACACAGAGACCTATATACATTCCATTAAATAGTGGTAAACCTTACCCATTTCTCCACAAATGCTTTTATTTCCCTGCGTTCTTCCGAATCTTTGGAAATGTGCGGGAAATCTCCCACGTTCAGATATTATTTGGATTATAAAAAGATGGTATCTTCTTATTTTAATTTCTGGATTAGGAGTAAAGTCGAAAGTGACTCTTCCTTTTTTGGACATATACCATCTGTCAAACCATTGTAGTTTTATTTCTTCTCTCTATTCCTCTCTTAAGACACCACTCGATTTGAGGACAATAATATCTACACTCTCTTTCCGTGTCGCCAACTTCACATAATCTGCCTTTTCATCACCATGTATCTAAATATGAACATTAATCCGATTCAACTCTATCGACTTCTTAATTTTAATACTCATTAAGGCTGCTTTCATATATTTACTTGTAAAGTTATGAAATGTCTGTTTGGAGTATGCACGACATCCTTATACTAAGGTCATTATTTGCGGTTCGTTCGCAGCAGAAATAAGATGGTTACGATTACAGAAATCTGAACTTAAAAAACATATTTACGTATAGAGTATGAGCAGTGAATTCTATAATTCTACCTTATAACAAGTACTTAATTGTGAAAAAATTCTACTATTCTCTGCACCTTTATTTCTATTCCTTTTCCTCATTAATCTGCGCTGCGACAACTTCATTTGATAATTACTCAAAGCTAGTCCTATTAGCACAAATATTCTGTAATAATGTTTCGATATATATAATAGCTGGTATTCTGAATATCAAATAGCATCATGGAAATACCGAACACTATCTTGTGCTAGTAGAAATTCAAATCTGATAATTATTGACGATGAAAGTGCTCACAGAGATTAAAAGTGCTAAACAAATAATGATAATAAGGATTAATAGTGCTAAACGAATATTTTAAAAGATGTGCTAATGGGGATTAACAGTGCTAAAAATAGTATTAATAGAGATAAATAATGTCAATAAGGATTAATAATGTTAAAATAGTACTAATAGAGATAAATAAGGCTAATAAGAATTAATAGTTCTTAATAAATAGTGCTAATAGAGATAAACAGTGTTAAATAAGTAGAGCTAATAGGGATTGAAATCTGATAATTATTGATTAAGAAAGCCGTATATGTGTTTTACTCTTCTATGAAACTGCAGATTAATTTTATAGTATTTCAGTGCATTACTACCAGAATCCACTACACAATGTAATTTGGATTGGCTACTTTTCCGATAAAGTAAATACATTAACGAGTTGACCGAGATGTTCATTACGATTTCCGATAATAATGTCTCCCTCACCGAATCAATGATTATTACTTAAAGTGATGAGTCATATGTGGAGCTTCCAGTCCTAGCCTAGAGCACAGCAACTGGATACTGAATTTAATATAAATGATTTCGGATGATCAATTTCCTCGTGTGGAGGTTAAATATTTCTGAATGAATGATATGATTTTTCCACAAAGGAAATAAGAGTAATGGAAGAGATTTAAAGGAAGTAGAAGCCAGATTGAGTGGAAGTGGTTTACTTTATAAGTTCATTCACCATGTTAATTTGTTGTTAAGAAATTAATTTCTGTGATAATTGGGAAACGTTTGAATCATTTTTTTTGCTGAATAACTTACTATCATAATTTAACATTTAAATGTTTTTAATAAAATGTTGGTTAAAGTATTTTCCTTAGGTTTTTAACAATTTCAAATCACAACTATCTATTATGTGGAGATGAATTCGCAATTCCTAAGCACACTGACTGCCAACTACGAGATAACTCGTAGATTGCGTTCTTTTCGAGGACGCCAACTACGAGTTATCTCGTACTGTGTTTATTTGCCATTTTTGTGCAGCTAAGAATAAACTCGTGGTATATCAGAGCTCATATCAATAGATGTCTTCTGAGAAAAGAACATAAAAATGAATGCTGGCTTGCATAAACAGAAAACTTATTTAAAAACGAAAAAAAAAAAAGAATTATAAAAACGTGTTCAAATGAGTTAGTGTCATGTTAGGCAAGATTTCTGAGCATTGCCATGGCATTCAATGTGTTAAACTCAAATGCTTTTAATTCTAGGCATTGACATATGCATTTAATTTACTTAGTAACTATCTTTATCTTTGATTTAAAATTAATCATGGTATAGATAGTTGTTGTTAATTATGATATAGATAGTTGTTGCTAATTATGGTATAGATAGTTGTAGTTAATCATGGTATAGATAGCATAAGAGATAGTTGTTGTTTCTAATGGCACTTGTCATGGATAAGCTCGCTGACGAAGTCAACGATTTTAAGCAAAGTGTCGGTTCCTTGTTTTTCAGTAGCGCCAACTAGGACCAAGAATGTGTCTTAGCTGCTCACGCATCACATTCGTTTGCTCAACCCCTTTTTACAGAGTTGAGACAAAATACATGCTGTGACAGAGAAAGGGCAGGTTTTCATTCTTTGTTCATAGTTTCATCAATTGTTGCTACCGTTCCTCATTATAACTGCATGGAACTTACAGTACTATTTGTAAATTCTTCTTGGGGTATGTTTAGTATTCTTTTAAGTGTACCATAAAGAAAATCATATAACTTATTTTAAAATGTGAGCATATTATATCCTTTTAAGTTTTCTCTAATAAATTCTTGATAATTTATTGAAGGCTATGTGCTGGTGTACATACTACCAGCACATAGCCTTCAATTTTGAATCCATACGTTACCGGGAACTGCTTCTATGATTTAACGGATCACGGGCACGTTCACATTCTACGTGGCTTATAAAAAGGTGGTGAGATTAGTATTCAATAAGAAGGGCGACAATAAGTATTATAATAGTGAATTTTGGTATAAAAATTCTGTCTTCAGGTACTGGTTGGGAAATAAATCTATATAAATAAAAAATGAATGTTTGTCTGTGTGGCACTTATGTACTTCCATACCGCTCTTCCGATGGCGATGAAACTTTGAATACTCATTACCTGCCTTATTTGTTTCTGCTGAAGATGGAAAAACTAAAAAAAATATTGCCAACCTTAAAGTCTTGAATAATAAAGTTTAAAAACGAATTAATATTATTTGCGCGTCTCCTTTATATATCACTCCATTTCAATGAATGTATTCATGTCCGAAAGGAAAATAAATATCATTTCTTCTATCATTCCTAATCAAACAAGACAATTTTACAAATTTCAAATGATATTTCCAAAATTTTTCCTTCTGCAGCAGCCACGAGCCGGTACCAGCTAATACTCAGAAAAAAAGTATTGTAACAGTGAATTTTATGATAAAAACTTTGTCTTCTCGTACTAGTTGGAAAATAAATGAATTCATAAAACTCTGGGCAATAAGGCATGCACTTTTGCCACATTAAGCCGGATACTTGGGAGCTTACTGTATTTTTGTTAATTATTACTTATTGCTCATCTGTATTTATTTTGATAGCAATGAAAGTTAAAAATTTGATTGTAGTGAATGGTGAGGACAAAATACATTAAGAAAAAAATTAATTTTTTTCTTTAATTTATTTTATTTTAAAAACACTTCATAAAATTCGAATAAAAGCGAATTAAGCTAACAATAACAATAACTAACATCATTCTCAATTGACTATAATGAGGCGAAACATATAAAATATTGCAAAAACAAAACAAATGTTTAATTCATGTTCAGTAAAGAACAAGATGGAAAAAAAAAATACATGAAATCTAAGAGTATTGGGGAACGGATTTAGCAGGGAAAGCATAAGTTCGCAAGCAATGGATGAAATCCAAAAAGGACTTACTTGCGTGATTTCACGTTTTTTCTCCGACTTAAGCTTTTACGTGGAAACAAAGGCAGCAAAATGCTTTTAGACAGAGAAAGTTCCTTTTTTTATCCGTCACTTTTAGACGTAAAACGCCGAGGAATTGATCAAGATGGACTTTTTAGGAGACAGCTCAGGGCAGTTCAATACATCAAAATGATAAACATGTACTTGTCTCGAGATTTTAAATCTATCCCCTAGGCTAAGTAATTTTAAAAAAAGTTTTTAATGCTCATAGGACACTCAATAGTGGGATGAATTATGTTTTCTTTAAAATGCAACAGAAAATGATGAAATTGTTTTTAGATTTGTGTGGCTTTTAACTTAATGTTTTTCTGACACATAATTCATTTTATTCACAACTATTTAGCATTCTAAGCTTTGCTGCCGTCCAAAAAAATAATATTAAGTGCAATCAATCAATGATTTGACAATGTTTTATTGAAATAAGATGAACGGTATGACAGTATATAAAATACGAACAAACAAATATTCATTTTTGTATATTAGATCTGCGTATTCTTTTGGAATTGTACAACCTGGTGTTCTATCTGAACGGTAGTGAAAGAAACTATTTATTATACCTCGTATTTCGTTTCATATTCGTTCTGAATTCTCAAGTTTAATTTTAGAAAATATGATTAAAGCATTTTTTTTAAAAATTGATCAAAAATGTAAAATATATTTATACTATAAAATCGTTAATATATTTGAAAAGATAATTTTTGAAACTTTAGATGGTGCAAAATTATTTCTATTATAATACTTTTGGTGAGTTACTGCGAAGAACGCTAAGATTTAATTAAGATTTAAAACCCCCTGGGTTGATATCCCCAAAACTTTCTCGCTCAATCTGTCACAAAGTTTTTACCTCTGAGAATAACTTGCACGACATTTGCCTGCTATAGCTACAAAATATTAGTCTTTAACTTGGATTTAGCATTTCTACAGAATCTACTGTCACCTAGGCAAGTTATTTGGAGCTTAATCCTTGGTAAATAGATACGGTTGAGATTCGATTTCTTAAATTTAATTTCAGATAATTGTACTATCCCTATAACCATTCCGTAGATGTAAAGAATAAGCTGACCAAGTTCCCTCGCAATCGAATGAATAGTTTAGGAAGGCAGACAAACAATCATTTTTATTTATATCGATGAAAAGACTGGAAGGGATACGATAGATCTAATAAATTTTTCTATGTATTTAAATTTACTAAATTTAAATTTAAATTATCTTACTACAAAAGATAATTTTATACCTTCTGTTCTGTTTTTTGAAAGCAGATCCAGGAATTTAATGCTTGAGTTTATTGATCCAAGATTGTAGAAATTTGGAATATATTAATACATATTATTTGAATTAAAAACACGTATACTAACAAAATGGAATTCTAGAAAAATAGTCAGAATGCATTTTAGTCCAGAAATGATGGATATCAGTTGAAAACATTGAGATAGATTGACGATAAAAGTCTCATAAATTGATTATAAAACGCTTTCTGATGATTTTTAAGCATTTTAATAATAATTTAGCAATAATTATAAATATCGTGCTTTATAGAGCATTCTGAAAAACTAATAAAGTAATTGGAAATCACGCTGACACATGAAAATTGCTGAAATTAAACAAATTAATAATAATTTAATCAAAAATTAATGAGAACTAAATTAAAAAAATTATTATTTATAGGAAAGCTGAAGTTGATGAATTAACACTGGATGGGCTATATTAAAAGTTTTATTACATTTAAGGTAGACAAACAATTACGTTAATTTCAACTTTTCTTAAAAATAAAGAAACTAATTTGATTATTACTAGTAAACCAGCATTCATTATAATACCTTTAATAAAAAGTTTTGGTAAATTTTATGAATCCAAATGAAACACGTATTAAATATTTATATGAAGTAATTATTAGTTAAAAAGTTAGAATTTCATTCATTGTATTTCCAAAGATGTGAATGTTTTCACCAATGTTTCTAATTTTTTTAACCATAAAAATCAGTGAGTTAATTCTATTCAATTTTGAGTTTAACAGAATTAAATATTCATGGATTATTTTGTTCTAATTTGTTATAGAATTTAACATTTGCTTTCGGAACTTTAATTATTCATTATAAATATTCATTGATTTTATTTAAACATTTCTTTAAATACATTATGAGCCGCTGCCGATATAAACAACGCTAATGAATAAGCTTTAATGCCTTTCAAACATATTATAAATACGATACGCATTCTGTGACATATTTAATTATATTCTCGTTTTCTTTCTTGGGATTATTTCTTCATTGTGAACTTTATATTATTTTCGTCCGATTTAAAAACCAAATATGATTGAAGTAGTGCCTATTTTAAAGACAAAACTAGGTTAGGTGGTTCCTATATACTTCCTGAGAACCAAGACAAGTGAATGTTTGATGCACTTTTTGTTAATCCTCATTGCTGCCATTGGGATCTAAAAGCATTAATCTTTCAATCTGTTGTCTCCTTTTTTGGCCACAAACAATTCCTTTAAAGATATTCACATTTTTTGTTCTTATATGTTTTTAATTATTAGGCTCATTAATTAGAAGTTTTATAATCAAGATTATTTCTTAATATTCATAATTAAAATTTCAAGCCATTGCCAAAGTGAAATGCAAAGCAGTATCAAGCACGAAAGCCAAATAGAATTGCATTACAACTACTTTTTTGTTGGGGTGAGGAGGAAGGGTCCTTTCGATTACAAACAGTTTTTTTTTCATATTACTTCATAGAATATTAATATAACTAAACTCCTTTTGAAAAAAAATTGATACGATTTCACTCATCATTTTAAACTATTCTTATAATATTCAATTAGTGTTAAAGCCCTATTTTCTTGTGCTTCTTGAATGCATAACTTTATTCTAATAATGTAATTTTTTTAATGCAGGATGAAAATAGCAGGCAATCTAATGAATTTATCTGGAATATAAATTATATATTTAATTTTTTTGTTTGCTTTAGTTCTTCATCTTTCTTTCGGCTGCTAATTTTACGAGGGCATTAAAGCTGAGAAATAGAATTTTCTTACACATCAGTTTTTTAACCCTTTATATACTGACTTTTACTTTAAAGTACCGTTTAAATTCGGCTGATATCTTATATCCGGCTGATATCTTGATCTATAATAAAAAAAACTTCTTTTTATTCTTTCTGGGTTTATTTTGCTTACAAACTTGATTAATAATTCAAAAATAAATTTGATAAATTGATGGGAAAAGAATTCGGTAAATAAAGGGTTTAAATCTGTCCTTATTTAGTTTTTAAATTGCTAGTTGAACAATTCGTAGGATAGCTATAATTAAAGTTCCAATTTGAAATGTTCACAAAAGGAAAAATACTGGACAAATATTATCAAACTTGGTAATAATTTAAAAAAGGTAATGAGAATTTCTTTTCCGTCCCCCCCCCCCCAATAAAAAATTTCAAAATTCAACAACAAAGGGAAAATTGCACTGTATGCAATATTGATAAGCAAAATAGGACACGAAGACATCGAGTTAAAATTTGTTTAGTCGTTTCTGAAACGTATTACAAAACATGCTCAAAGTGTGTTATCTCAAAAGTACTGTTCATGGTGATAATCTAAACAATTTAGCTAAACTGAAAGTTGCTATGCACCGATACGGGCTTAATTTTCCACCTGATATGCGAAGAGCTACTGTTGAGAATGCAGTAAGGCGAAACTTGCTTTCAGGAAGTGGTGAAAGCTACACTGAACAGGCTTTCTAACACATTTCAGAAACGATTCAACACATTATATATCGATGTCTTCATGTCCTATTTTGATAATCACTATTGCATACAGCGCCATTTTCCCTCTGGTGTTGTTGTTGCTAGTAGTAGATAGTTTTAATATAGATTAAAACTATCTGTTGAATTTTATAACATTTCTTAAAGATTGTCGTCCCATGTAATGATCTTACTGCTAGATTGATCGGATATTTATTACAGATTAGCTGGTACCCGGCATGCTGCTGCCGCCGAAGAAAACATCATTAAGTGCAATCAGTCAATAATTTCGAAATGTTTTATCGTAATAGGATGAACGGTTCGACAGAGTATAAAATAAGACCAAACAAATATTCATTTTTCTATATTATATTTGTTAATAAAAATATTTATTTTTATATTTTAGATTTGTAAAATTTGTTGTTATTTCAGACTGGTAATGAAAGAAACTATGTATTGTATCTCTTGCCTCGTTTCATATTCGTTCGGAATTATCAAATTGAATTTTAGAAAATGGGATTAAAATAATTTTTTTTTAAATTCATTAAACATAGAAAAAATATTTAACCGATAAAATTATTAATATAGTTGAAAAAATAATTTTTGAAAATTAAGAGGGTACAAAATTAGGTATACTAGAATATTTTCTGTAATTACGGAGAAAAACCGCTAAAACTTAATTAAAATTTTAAAACACAGTGTTGGTCTCCCCCAAAACTTTATAGCATGTAATAAAGTTGTTACCTTACTTGTATGATATTTGCGTCCTATTATCAACCAAATATTAATTTTTAACTTGGAATTAGCATCCCTACAGAATTTATTGTCTCCTTGGTATGTTATTTCGAGATTAATCATTGGTTAAATAGATGTGGTCGAGATTCAATTTCTTTAAAAATCTTAGATAACTGTACCATTCCTATAACCATCCAGTAGGTGTAAACAATAAGCTGACCATGTTTCATCGCAATCGGGTGAACGGCATACGCCGGACATACAGACAAACATTCATTTTTATTTATGCAGATGACAGGATATTTAATTGAATACGCCGTAATCTTTTTTAAAAATGCTTGTTTATTATACGCTTTCAAATATTTCTATACCATAACATTTTACACGCGATGTTAGGCAGAAGGAAAGCAAATTTCTTTAAGGATCCAAAAAAGACGCTTCCGACATATTATACTACCAAATAGAATTCCAGGAAGATCTTTCGATTTATCAGCTCAATGAAATATTTCCAGAAATTTTATTAAATCATTTTATTCCATCAAAAGGCCACTAGAAAGAGAAGTTTACTTCGAAATACTACTGTAATGTAAACAAAATTTAAGCTTTACTGTCAAACGAAAAAAAAAATCGCCAAATAAAAATATTTTTCTAAAATCCGCATTTTCGGCTTCAGCTCATTTCAAAAGTTCTGAAGAGAAGATGTTTGAAAAAAATATTCCCGCTCTATGAAATGATTTTGAGAAATCGTTATATGGCTTTTGAGGGAAAATATTTTACGAATTTAATTCACAATTTATATTTAAAATTTAAGTGCCGAGGAAAGAAATTCTTCGTGTCCGGATTCTTTTGTGATATGCAAATGAAATTGAAAAGATCGAATTATTGAATTCTTGGAGATGAATCATGCGGGCAGTTCGATCAAAAAAATTAAAAAATTGCATATTTTTCCTTAAGTAAGATCTATACTTAAATATATTATCTCTATATATTTAAGTATATAGATAATGTTTGTATTTTTCTTATGCGATGCCATACTGCGATTGCTATAAAACTTTATTACTTGCACTTTAAATGTGCGGACTGAACCTAAAAAATCCATTTCTCGTCACCAGTTGTTTGCTGGATGCTTATGAATTGGACACTCAAGAAATTTATTTGTTTCTGCTGAAGAGTAAAAAACAAAACAAAACAAAAATACTGCATGCCCTTAAGATCTTGAATAATAAAGTAAGAAAAAATAGAATAAATGCTATTTACACTTCTGCTTTATATATCATCCAATTTCAATGGGTATATTCATTTCCGATAAGAAAATAAATGCTGTTCCTTCTATAATTTCTAACTAAACAAGACAGTTATTTTAAACTTCAAATGATATTTTCATTTTTTTTGCGGTACCAGCTAGTTTCCATATAAAAATATGAAAAAATATATACTGTACAATTTATAGAAAAAATCATTTATATACTGTTAAAAAACTGTTTTAGGCAGATGGTTATCAGGAGCATTTTAAATATGAATTACACAAATTCCTAAATTATTTGCTTGCTTTTTTTCAAGTAGGCTGATTTCTGCTATATACTGTTAATTCAAGAAAACTAAAAATCGAGAGCATTTTGGACTCTAAAGTTTGACAAAGACTTTAACTGTTGTAGCGAGGATATATACCAAATTTCAGATATTTAAGCCTTCCTGATATTGAATGATCGCTATTTCATGCAACAGACCGAAAAACGAATCAACAATTGGCGCTTACAAGTTAGATTTTAAATCGATTCATCACATTTTATCAAACTCTTCGTTTTGTAATTGTCATGCTAACTTTTATTTGAACACCTGGAGGGTCAGAGTTCCTCTGAAACAATCTGTAAATTTCGTGTCAAATCCAAATACCAAATTTTTCTCCACCATTTTTAATGAAAATTGGGTTATGACCATAGGCTTCAAAATTTTAATTCTATCAGGGTAGACTATTAAAATCAATAATTCATGCCAATTAAGTTAAAATACATTTAATGACATCAAAGGACATGATTTTCAAGAGGACAAAACTATTTAGGATAATAACATTTAACATACAGGTATTGTAATAATACTCGGGAACTATCTCATGTTTTACGCTTGCTTCCAAGATTTGGACTGATTGTTCATGGCAGCGTTCACTAGAGGGCCGAGGAAAACAGTTGCGGTTACAGGACGGATTTCAAAAATAGATAGCTAACAGTTCTTATCTATGGATAACCTTAATTCGGGAGTTTTTATTTTTATGAAATAAAAAAATAAATCTGAGAAGCAGTTTTTCATTCATTAATGCATTTCATTTTCATTCTTATGAAGGGTAGATGAATTGATCTAATAAGTAATTAATGCATCAAAGGAATTATTAGTGGAAGAATAGGCAGCTAAATAGATTTCCTACACGTAAATTAAAAAATAGAAAAATAAAAAAAATCGAATCAATTCCAATAAATTTGTTTATCTAAATTACAATTATTAAATATAATTCGAGGTAGGGAAATTTATCAATTTATAATTTTCTCCAAATGTTTGGTACAAAATGATAAGCATTTGTAATTTACAAATTCTATAAGAATTTCAAAAAATTGTTTCAAATTATTTATCGATAATTTTGATTACAGAATTAAGATATATTTCCAGATGCTTTATTTTTATAATATTTGAATTTAAAAGTCAGCAGAAACCTCTAATAAATATTGAGTACCATTTCCATATCAATTATTTTGATTCTATTGTGAAAAAAAGAGAGAAACATGTTGAGTTGATGATGTAAAAAATGTATTTATCATGCGAGCTCATTTGGAGGGGAGAAGGAGCATATATGATTCAATGTTTTAACTTCAATTTCTATTCAATAGGAGAAGCTTTATGTACTTCTGAAGGTATCAAAAGTTAGAAGAGTGCTATTTTATTATGAAATGCTGAATGTGATTGGTATATTTTAGGAATAATAAATGTATTTGAATAATCGTTTCAGTTATTGAATAAAACCACTCAATAAATGCTTTTCCTCTACCGCTATTGATAAGTTGATAATGGCATCATGATTGTAAAATATGTTGTAAAATAATAGCTTCAAAGAACGTTTTCATAATTAAAGTAAAAATTTTTTTAAAATTAAATTTGAATTAAATTTTAAATTTAAATTAAATTTAAGATTTTTAAAGGAATTTATCAAAAAATTATCTATTTTTAATATCCAATAAAGAGAAAATTTTATACTAAAAAAATAAAATGCTTTTCAAGTGATATAACTTTAAAAGATTTAATTAACATTTTAAATAATATTTTAACTAGAATAATATATTCATTAAATTTGTTCCATTGGTTTAATAAGTGAAAATTCATTTCCCAAATTAATAAACGGTTCCTTTCAACATGATTGAAAAAAGTATATCTTGGTTCTCAAAGTTACAATAGTGAGCAATGTATGAATTCTGAGTGATATTTTATCTGTGTTATGTCATTTCTTCTCCCTTTTTTGTTTTTTAACAAAAACACAAAATCTAATTTTTTTTATACCAGCGTTTTAAGTCCGTAATTACATTTTATTTATTTATTTATTTTGCTTTGTAATGTTACTTTTACAGTTCATATGGATTGTTTGCGATGTTGATGGTTTTCAGAGATTTTCATCCAGATAGATGTAATAATAACCTTAAATCCATCCTTTAGAATTCAGGAAACTTTTTAGAACTTAGATGTAAACACCTTTTGGGGAACAGTAGTAAAGAAATCCCTTAATTTTACTTTTTAACTGCGTTATAGACTTAACTGAATTGTAGCTAAGCGATTTTTGTCAGAAAATATTAAAAAAAAACAGTTTATTACATACTAAAACCTTCTTAAGGAATATTAATCTATAATTAATATATTTAATCCAAAACTAAATGTAAGAATTTGTTCTTCCATTGCAGACACGCTTTTATAAAAATGATTTTAAAAATTACTTTTACATCTTCATAACATAAATAGATGCAGCAGTTAAGGTCCAATCTGTGCAAAGGTTCAATTATACCAGCTTTGATTGAAATCTAAATGTAAGAATTTAATTCAGACACGTTTCTCTAAAAACGATTTCCCAAATTACTTTTACATTCTTACAACATAAATTGATGCTACAATAAAGGTCCAATCTGTGCAAAGCTCCAATTACATCAGCTCGATTGATTAAAAAATAATTCGGGTGTCTGCCTTACCTTTCTCTTTGAAGCTGCCATTCTTTGATCTCTTGCATCTTGGGCTTCACCAGGCGTTCTTTTCCCCCAGACAACGATGGCTATTCTTGTATAAGTATAGATGAGCACTGCCAACGGGAAGAAATACTGCAGAATCATGAGTGCCATGCTGTAATGATATCTTTGCGTGTTAGATTCCCATGCTTCCATGCAGGTGTACCGATCTGTTAAGTTCCGATCGATCCAATCCTGCGGCTGCTCCAGTTTAGACATGATAGCAGTTGGCAAAGGAGTCAGAAGAGCTACGAACCACACCAACACTATGATGAGCTTCGCTTGCAGTTTGGTCATGCGAGGCCTTAAAGGATACAAAATAGCAATGTAGCGATCGAAGCTAATAGCCACCAATGTGTATGCACTGATGAATACAGACACTGCTTGTGCATAGCTCACTACGACGCACATGACTGCTCCGAATGGCCAGTATTGCAACAGCAAGTTGGACACGAATCCAAATGGTATGCATAAACTTGCCATCAAGATGTCGCCGACTGCTAGGTTGACAATGAAAAAGTTTGTTACCGATCGCATTCTTTGATAAGCAAATACAATATAACACACTATTACATTGCCTCCAATGGCTGCCACTGAAATGACAATGTACATGATATACATGAGGGCTTCGACAGCTTTCGGTACTGCTGGAGCCTCCACTATGTCGTACAATTCCTCATCGACATGCGTCATTGTTCCATTTGTAAAATTGGCAATATCAGGTAATAGCAGAACAGTGAAAACTTCAGTTAAATTTTCCATTGCTGATTTATTGTGATATTTTATGAAATGTATCCTAACAAGTATTTAAGTACTAAATGAAAACAATTCTGCTTTATACAAGATGGAATGTAATAAAACAAAATTGGAAGATACTGACTCAATTTACATGGTTTTTGTATTTCAACAGTTTTAATAATCGAGAAAGTACAAAAGAGGAAGAGCTATCTAGAGTTTTGAAATAAGTTTATTTTAATAATCCTGGATGAAAAGATTCAGATTGCAGTCTTTTCTGTCTCAAAATTTGATCCATTATTACATTTTTTTAAAAATGATTTTTGTTTTTAGAAATGATGTTTTGAAGATAAATATCTTAGCTTCAAATGATAGAAGTTGGCTGATTATATAATTTCCCAGCACAGAAGAATCGGTTTATTCCATGAGAATACATGGAACGAAAAACACATAATCAAAATTGTTTTCTAAAATGTGTTTTTTTTTCAACATCCTTTCACAGTTTGAATGCAGCTAGATATGAAATCCTAAAAAAACCTTTAGGAAAATGAAAATTTACTCATTTTATTTATGCAGCGTCAAAAACGGAAACAAAAAATATTCCAGCACTTGAAGATCCACTTTTTGAGTTTTCGAAACGTGCCATAGATACCATTTTTCTCTGCATCAAAAAA
Organism: Argiope trifasciata; assembly: GCA_026543055.1. Taxonomy (NCBI): domain Eukaryota; kingdom Metazoa; phylum Arthropoda; class Arachnida; order Araneae; family Araneidae; genus Argiope; species Argiope trifasciata. Next base: position 462,516 of record JAPMOQ010039177.1, read on the forward strand.
TATTCATTTTGGAAGAATGCGGAGCTCTCACTAAACTCTTTCGTGAAACACCTTTGCATTGTAAAGCAAAATAAAAAAGTAATTTGCAGTCAAAGTTTTTAGTATCCCGCGGCTTCAACCACAATACCGTACACAGAGTCCTCCAGAGGTACTCGTCTTCTTCAGAATGGCGATAACGTGGCAAACCGAGTCATTGAAAGAGTTCTGCAGAAGTAATTTCGGTTGAAGATAGGCAACAGTTTATCAAAAGTAATCGCCGATTTACCGAGGTAAGCGTCTGACGCTTTCTTTATTAGTTTTAATCTTTTGTCCTCGTTCAGTTCAAGGGAAAGATAAAACTTCAAGATCCACAAGGAAATATTTGACTTCTTTGCATTTTTAATTCCTGGGTATTGCTTTCAATTCACTTGTTCATTTTCTGGGAAAAATTTTGTCTCTTTTGCCTAGAAAACAAATATATGTATATTAAATTATAATTTAAGCTAATAATTAAGCATTAAAATTTTTTTAATTGATAGATATAAACATCTTTAAAGATATAAAGAATCAATATTCGTAAAATAACACTTAATATTTATCTTAAACGCAATTTATCCCAATGAATGTTAGGATATATTTTTAATAAATTATATATACATATAATTGAATATATAACTAATTGAACTAATAAATATGTAAAATTTTATTTCATTTTCATTTTCCTCTCAAAAATATACGTATCAAAATTTTAGAAAAGCTTTGATAGTAATTAAAAACATGATTTAAAATTTTAAAAGTTACTTAAATTTAAATCTTTCTTGTGCCACAGTTTGTGGTTTATTTTAAAAATAAAAAGGACCGCAAAAGAGATTCTTTAAATAAATTATTTAGCCATTGGACACGCTTTGATTAAAAGATTTTTTTCCAAGTTTGTTTATACCTGCGCATATTGATAATAAATACTTCTACTTCAATGTAAATTTATTATATGCACACTATTAGTTCTAAAAATTGATGATACGGTGGAGTATGAGAACGACTTTAAAGTGATTCAAAGTGTAGTGGGAAAATAAACCTAAAACTTTCTTGACAAAATAGGTTCACTCTATTATAAAACTGTATTGCTTCGAAAATAATAAATACCTAACGGTAATTAATGTATTTAAATGGAAATATTTCGTAGTACAATGTTTCGAAAATAATAAATAGCCCTCTATAATGAATGCCTCTAAATGATAATCCTTTATAATATATTGCAGTATTTGACAGTTGGGCACCTTTTCATTTTTGTGGATCGATGTTTCTGTAGTACATAAAAATATTTCTTCACAACAAAGTTCATTGATGTGAAAATGAATTATTGTTTGTCGTTAACATAAATCTATAAATTTTGCCCAATCTTAATAAGATCTCTCAAATAATCTAAATAAGAAATAAACTATACTAATTTTTAAAATGCAAAAATTTCTCAGCGTTTTGCAATTTTACAATGTACATATATTTTCTAAAAATATTATCTAACAAAATTGGAATTTATACCATTTTAAAACTAAAAAAATAAATCTCTTCTTATAATCATACCCTATTGATTATTTTTTGCAAATTGTGTTCTGTCGGATTTTATTCACCATAACGTTCAAGACCCACGAAAATGGAATTTTATATTTCATAAAAATAATTATTGTCTCAAACACATTACATTTACAAGCTTTAAAGAATGATATCCTTTAAAGATCTAGTGATGATGTACATTTGAATGAAAAGGTTCGAATGATATATTTATATCTAATAATTATTGCATTTTATACTAATCAGAAATTTCCTTGATATTTCTGAACCCTGTTATTAGATTTCGTGCAAAGATTCCACATTTCGCAAATTTTTCCTTCAAATTATATTTAAATTTATTATAAGAAGGTTATTGGCATTATTTCATTACTTTTTACATATTCTGAAAAGATACACATTTAAACACTGAATAAGCTTTAAATTAATCTTAGATACTAAAAGCAACACTTACAGGAAATAAATCACACGAATACTTTTAATGCTAATGTCATATTCATGAATGTGAGGAAAGGACAGAATTTCATTGATTTTAATAAACAATTATAATGAATATTTAAATATTTATTACTGTTACAATAGTTGATATTTTATGGCCTATTGTCCTCTTTTGTAAATAACTTTTATTAAAATGTTCTTGAACAAATTAGAAAAGGTAATTGAATATACATAATTTATTTAAGGATTTGTTTATCCAGTTTTAAAGGATTTGTTTCTAGCTTATACACAAATATTAGAAAATGTATTATACGTTATTAAATTTCTATTAAATTTTTAAAAAGTCGTTATTTTTATTATCATATAAAAAGAAGGATATACAGTTAAAAATAAGTTACAGGTTTTAAATTAATTTTATTAATATCAAGTATTGAACTTAAAACATTTCATTTTACTTGTCTTTCTTTATTTTATTTTAGTTATTACAGAGTAAGATTCTAAATAATTTAAAAAATTATAATTAAAAATGTGAAGTTTAAGATTATTTTTATTTATTTCTTTATAAATTTTACATGCATATTACGCTAAAACTCATTTAATAATTTTATTTAAATAAAAATGTTATGTAAGTAAAAAAAAAATATTAGGAACTTTAAAGAAAAACTAAATAAGTAAAAAAATTCTTCAAAAACCGTTATCATAATCTGAAATATGTAATCGATATTAATATATAAAAATAAATAGTCTGCAATGGGTTGGAAATTTAATTAGCTCATAGGAAATACGTGAAAGTAATAGTTCAGACTCGACATATTGAACTTTATACTTAAAAAACAAATCAAGACAAAAAAAGCAAAATTTTCACTAACTTGTAATAAATTTTTATTAAAGAAGATAGATTATAATAAAAAATGAATATTAAAGAAATTTCTTGAAGCAAGATAAATTTCACCTTATATTAAAGAAAATTTTGATGTTTTTTACATTACTTGGTTTATGTAGTGAGATGTAACTATCATTAATATTGTTGCAGGACATTTTTCTGAAATGAAAACTGGTTTTTCAGCTGATTATAAAAAAATAATAATATGTATTCGCCTTTCAAACCCGTAGTATTATACCAAAACATTCCTCTAATTTAAATAAAAATGAAACAAATTACAAATTAAGCATTGTATAATTCTGCATTAGTACCTAAAATGCATATAATAAGGATAAGTATTTTTAGGTTTAGTCAGCATACGGAATTCGTGCATAATTTTTAATTATTTTTTCAACCTGATAATCTGTATACAGTGATAATTCAAATTAGATGCTTAAAATTCTGCACTGATAAGTTGGCTAGATAATGGTTTGAAAAAAAAATTACATGGTTTCTCCCTGCAAAAAAGAAAAAAAAAAACCCAAAAAATTATCAACACAAAATATATAATCAAAGCTGTAATTAAAAAAAACATGTTTTGAATGTTTAACTGCAGTTTAATAAAGAAAAAACAAGAAAATAATAGTATACTTAGATAATCTAGATTTAGATGCTATGACATTCACAGTTTTTCACAGACGACATTCACATTAATTGTTTTTAAATTTCATACGAAGTGACAATAAATCTAAATTCTTCCTAGATCTAAATCTTCATATATCTAATATTCTAATAATCATTTATCTTCATATATCTAATCTAATAATCATTATCTTCATATATCTAATATTCTAATAATCATTTATCTTCATATAT
>JAPMOQ010039177.1:482420-598673 GCA_026543055.1 Argiope trifasciata
TTAATTTTTTGTATAGATATTTGTTTTCTCTTGTTTCAAGATTTATTACTAGAATAATTTAATTTTTCGTAATGTTGTTTTCAAAACTGAAAATTTTACTTCAATCCTCAGCGGCTTTCATTAATGCTAGTTTTTGTGTTTGTCTGTTTATTTGCGTAGCTCCTCACTTCTGTATTCACTCTTTATTTTATGTACATCTGATAGTTACATTTTATTTTGTTTAAATTAATCCAGAATTTATGTTCTGCCTTTTCTTTCCTCGATCTTTTAAGACACTAGCTGGTACCCGGCGCGTTGCTGCCACAGGAGAAATAATCTTGGAAATATCATCTGGAATTTGGAATAGTGATCTTGTTTAGTTAAGAATGATACTTATTTTCTTGTTGGCAATGAATACACTCATTGAAATTGAAGGATATGTAAAGGAGTAGTGTGAAAAGTATCTATTCTTTTTGTATTATTCCATTCTACAAACAAATATTCATTTTTATATAATAGATTAGTCGATTCTTTTAGAATTGAAAAGCTTTGTGTTCTTTCAGATTTGTAATGAAAGAAACTATTTATTGTATCTCGTGATTCGTTTCAGATTCCCTCGGAATTATTAAATTTAATTTTAGAAAATGGGATTAAAATATTTTCTTTTAAAATTAATTCAATATAGAAAATATATTTTTACCATAAAATTTAATATATAGCTTAAAAGGCATTTGTTTGAAAACTAAGATGGTTATTTGTAAATATATTATCAGAACTATTTGTAATTAATATTTTAAATTATTTCTAATCGAATATGTTTCGAAATTACCGCAAAAAACGCTAAAATTTTATGAATGAGAGTGTAAGAAGATCTTGAAGGAATCCATTCTAATTCGTATGTAACACGTAGTGAAAGTAAAGTACATGCCACTTGCCATGTTTTTGCGAACAAATTGTAGATATAAAACAAATTTTGCACCAAATAAAACTAAAGGATGGGTACACCAAATAAGATAAAGTTCCAAATAAATCAAAAGGAAAGGTTACAAAATAAAACAAAAAGAAAAGTTCAACTTTATTTCATAACGTTGATGGCAAAACGTCCCATGTAATGGAAGTACATAAAAAAATTGGGAATAGAAAATTCCTCAAAGTAATATTTATCTAATGGTAGCATGATACATAGTTTGATGCCTCTTTAGATCACCTATCTAAAATTGGATTCATTTTATATTTTGTATTCTTATCAAAAATCATTTCGAAGGATTTTGATTTATCTTGCAGAGCAATTATATTTCATACCATGGTGATTGCAATAGGATAGTCATCGTAAAATATATTTATTGAATGGTATCATGAGGCATAATTCGATGCCACTTTAGATCACTTATTTAAAATTAGATTCATTTTATATTTCATAATGAAAATCCTTTCGAAGGGCTTTGATTTATCTTGCAATGCAATTACATTTCATATCATGATGATTGGAATAGGATAGTCATCATAAAATGCAGCCTTATGTTGCCATATTTTCTTTCTTTTCAGCAAAGAAGCACAGAATGATTAGTGATATCGAAATGAAAAAGGCATCATTTTTCATGAAATGTTGAATCTTTATTCTTCTTTCCGTCTAGCAAAGAACACAAAATCACGATTTAAGTGCAAGGAAAATAGGAAAAGACATTTTTTCGACAGACTACTCTATCTCGATATGACCATTCAGAAAGGAAATGGAACATCTGAAAGGCTATCAGGAAATTAGATACCTCCTATATAAAAATGAGAAAATTCCATTTTATCCCTTTTCTTTTGTTAAGGAAAACCATATACGAGCTTGTATTATGGAGGAGTTACATAATATCAACGTTAAAACGCCAAGGTCTATAGGTATTTCAAGATTATCTTTTCAAATAGGTCATTTTTATAAGATAGCGCGTTATAAAATGCATTAAGTGTTGATGAATTTTTAAAAAAACTTTTTGGGCAGGAAGTAAATACACATAAAAATCATTGTAAACTATAAAAAAATAAGGTTTTGTGGAATCTCTTAGTTTTAGATTTTCCTGTGCCTGTTTGTTTTTAAACATGTGGGTTAGAAAAATATTACTGAAAAATTAATGAAATTCGTCATGAATTATTTTTCATCCAAGTTGTATATTTTTATCAAATTTTCAATGAATTACTTCTGATAATTTGTCTGTCTATCCATCAATATTATGGCTTAAAATTAACATTTTAAAACCACACCACACCTCCGTTTCTAGAGATTATGTGGCTCCTTACCGGTTTGGTATAGATATAGGTGGACTTTATTTTTAAAAAGTACACAACAATGAATGGAAAAGATACAGACAAAGAACAAAATACATATAAATGCAACATAACAAGAAATAAAAAATGTTAGAATAAAAAATATCTTGAGTGCAACCAAGCTGGATGCATGAACATTGTAATGTACGGTGCGAATGATAAAATAAAGGGTTATAAATATTAGTTTCTTACGGGGGATGAAATATAAATTATGAATAAAGGGCGAGTTGTGTGAAATCGTGTCTTAAGAAAATAATAGAGTTAATTTAACTGAAGCAGCTCTATATAAGCAGTAATATACAGTATGAAGGCAAAAAAGGGTTAAAAATATTAGTTACTTGAGAGGGGGATGAAAAACAAGTTATGGGCAAAGTGAAAATGGTTTCAGATATGATATTAACAAACGAATAAACTTCTAAACGGATGCTTACCGATTGAGTATGGCGTGTCCAAACATGACCACAAACTTTTGAGCTAGCAAAACTGAAATAATCTAACCTAACATAAATTGACGATGCTCCCTCCATATATTCGAATGCATATACACTGATGGAAAAAAAATCCCAACACTAGGAAGGAGCTGTGCTAGATAAACGAAATTTGGTAGGCGTGTTTATACATCTGAAAGATGACGTCGATTCAAATTTCGAGCTAAGCGCGTAAGTGTGGCGCTAGTAGCGACACTATGAACATGAAAATGAGGTTTGCTTTAAATAAGCGCTGTAAGGTTCGTGATATTTATTTACAGTTGAGATTTGACAGTGGGTTAATGTTAGTCAAGGATGTTTCTGAGAAGACGAAGAAGCAATTATCAACAGCTCACTGAGTTTGAACGAGGTCATGTTGTAGGGCTACGAGAAGGTGGGTTTTCTTTCCGCGATATTGCTGAAAGACTTGGCAGGATTGTATCCACTGTGCATGAGTACTGGCGGCAGTGGTCAAGGAAAGCCTCAAGAAGACCAGGTTCCGGGTGGCCACGAGGTACTACTGAGAGGGAAGACCGTCGTATTCGGCGTATGGCTGTGGCTAATCGTACTACGTCTGCAGCTGAAATTCGGGCTGCAGTTGGCACCACAGTGACATAACAAACTGTTACAAATCGGTTACTTCAAGGACATCTCCGAGTCAGACGCCCTGTACAGTGCATTCCACTGACTCCAAACCACTGCCGTTTGCGACATGAGTGGTGTCAAGCTAGAGCTCATTGGAGGACTGAGTGGAGATCTGTTGTGTTTTCTGATGGGAGCAGGTTCTGCCTTGTTCGCAGTGATAGCCGTTTAGTGGTTAGAAGGAGGCCAGGTGAACGCCTGCTAGTGACCTGTCTGCGGTCTAGACACACAGGGCCTACTCCTGGAGTTATGGTTTGAGGAGCAATTTCGTATGACAGGAGGAGCACTCTCGTGGTTATCCCACGTATCCTGACTGCAAATTTGTTCGTCAGTCTAGTGATACAACCTGTTGTGCTGCCATTCATGAACAGCATTCAAGGGGGTGTTTTCCACCAGGATAACGCTCGCCCTCATACCGCTGTTGTAACCCATCATGCTCTACAGCGTGTCGACATGTTGTCTTGGCCTGCTAGATCACCAGATCTGTCTCCAATCGAGCAGGTATGGGACATCATTGGACGACAACTCCAGCGTCATCCACAACCAGCATTAACCGTCCCTGCATTTACCGCCAAAGTGCAACAGGCATGGAACTCCATCCCACAAACTGATATCTGACACCTGTACGACACAATGCATGCACGTTTGCATGTTTGCATTCCAATTTCTGGCGGTTACACCGGTTACTAATGTACCAACATTTCACATCTGAAATGGCTCTTCTCGCCAATGGCTCTACCTGTGATCTTGAAACTTTAATCAATTAAATATGTTACCTAGACAAATATATTCCTAAAATTTCATTACGGTACAATAATTTTTTTTTGGTGTTGGGATTTTTTTCCAGTGGCATAACAAAACGATGAAACGGAAGAAATTAGGCATAAAATATTTAGAACATAATTATAGGTATGCATTAATCAAATTGCTGCGGAACACTTAATGTGTTTCTCTCCGTTGCTATGTGAAGCGAAAAATAAAGCGCACTGCTCTGTGTATATGTACGGTATTATTAAGAACCGAACTCTGACTTAAACATCCCATTTAGCTTTGTAAGATTCTTCATTAACAGAGTTTTGAAATTTCCTTTGAATTTTAAGATACTTGTGTATAAACGTATACTGAAATTAATCTTCAAAAATAAAGTTCCCAATAAAGATGTCATTTTTACTTTATCAAGTGACTCGTTGGTGCCCAGCGCGTTGCTGCCACAGAAGAAATAATTTTGAAAATATCGTTTGAAATTTGAAATGGTTATCTTGTTTCATTAGGAATGACCGAAAGAATAACATTTATTTTCGTATACGAAAAAAATAGATTCATTCAAATCGAATGATACATAAAGGGGAAGCGTAAATAATATTAGTTTTATTTTTTTAAATTTTATTATTTTAGACTTTAGGGCTGGCAATCTTTTCCCCCATCATCAACAGAAAGATATAAGAGCAAGTGATAAGTATTCAAAGTTTCATCGCAATCGGCTCAACGGTACGCAGCGCTCAAAAGTCATACAGACAAACATTAGTTTTCATTTATATAGATTATATAATTATACTATGCCTATAACCATCTCGTAAGAACAAGAAATAAGTATTCGAAGTTTCATCGCAATCGGATGAGTGGTGCAGCAGTGCATATGAGACATACAGAAAAGCATTTTTTTTCATAAATATATTGTTTAATCGCCAAAGATGCCATATTCTTCTATTGACTATTGTTATCAATGTGGTTATGCCTAAAGCTTGCAAATGGTATGTTGTTAAATCAGAAATACGCCAATGAAATTTGGTTAATGTATCAAATTAAGTTCCTAAAAGACATAAAATACCTCTGAGCCATTTATAGAAGTTTTAACGCGAACATTGTATGTCAGTTTAAAGAGTTTGATTTATCAGTACGGGCCATACTTGCCAAGAGTGATCAAAAACCATGTCATTACTTGCACAACTCTCTCTCATTTAGTACTCTTGATAAAATTAAAATGTTGGTCGCTTTCGCTGGTATAAAATAATACTTGCCTGCTAAGAATGGGAAACCCATTCATCAAAGTTATGCCACCACTTGTCGAATCTGTGGAAACTGTCATACTTTGTAACTCATTAAGCGAATAAAAGTGGGTCATAATTTAAAAATAATAATGAAGGCTGGTGATAATGTAAGCATTATCAGGGAGTGAACATTAATTTAAAATTTGTGAATGTGGTTTATAGAAGCGCAAATAAGCGAAATAGCACAGGCAGTTTTAGAACATGTCGAATCTCTTTCTTAGTATTTTGTATCTAATAATTATTTTAACAGTTGCACAATTTGTAAGGATCATATATTTTTAGAACATATGATAATTTAGATACATAATACATATGATAATTAGACTTATGCTAGACATAATCATCGACTAACCGAGTTGTGTTAAATGTATTGGTGAGTAAATGGAAAGGATATTAGGAAATTTTTCTTTTAGAATTTCGAAAATTAGCAAAACTAGTAGCTTGGTGGAATGAAGATAATTTTGATACGTGCAGTGGAAGCAAGAGAATGTATGATTTTCGTGAACATATGTCCTCCTTTTCTCACTTCACACAAAGCATGAAAGACAAGACATTCAAACAAGCACTTCTGTAACAGAACAGCAGTTGATATATATCTTTTTCAGTCGCAATGTGGTATGCGATATGTACCTAATCAGGCATCGCCATCTATTATCCATCAGCTATTTTTGCCTAATTGCAAGTTTTCAAAGTACCATAAGACACAATAACATCAGATTTTGAATGCTATACCATTTCTGAATTTCTAAAATATAGGTTAATTTTATTTTTCTAAAACATTATGATATATTACAGATAGGATAGAAAATATTATTTATAAATATAATGAAAATAAATTATTAGATGTATGAGAAAGAAAAGAATGCTCCATATTTGAAGTTGGAAGTTATTATGAAAAATGAATATATGCTATGGAAATGAAGTGAATGACATTACTTTACTTGAATTGTAAAAATATAGATAATAAGGTACTGTTATGAAGATTGCATATGGAAAGAAAAATAAACACCCATTACTGCTTACATGAATTGCTAAATGTATATACTTTTAGTTATAATGGGGCATTTTTTATGCTCCAAAACCATATTCTATTTATCTGCTTGAAAAGTAGTTAAAAAGTATCGAATAAAAGCAAGAAATGCCACATGCCAAGTGCATTGAGAAACGGAAAACTGTCGTTGTTTACGTCATAACTTATAACTCTAGACAGCAGAAATGTGCAGGTGTTCCGTGTTTTATGTTGATAAGCCTTCATCATGGAATCATGTCTGCTGTGCCGCTGATAAGAAACGATTTCGAAGACTTGCAGAGACTAATGTCATCTATTATGTGTTTCAGAGAAATTGCTCCCGGAAAAATGATTGTATTCAGGATTTATAGAAGATAAAATTACACCCAGCGATGGAATTTAGTAACCCACTAGCTGACAACTGCCGCCTTGCTACCGTTGAAAAAATATTATGTGCAATCAATCAATAATTTGGAAATGTTTTATCGAAACAGGATTAACTGTGCGACACTACATAAAATACAAACGAACAAATATTCATTTTTTATTTATTAGATTTGCGCATTCTTTTAGAATTGCAAAGCTTGGTCTTCTTTCAGAATGGTAATGAAAGAAAATATTTATTGTATCTCTCACTTTGTTTAATTATTTGCTCAAAAATCTCAAGTTTAATGTTAGAAAATGGGATTAAAATATTTTCTTTCAAAATTGATTAAACACACAAAATATATTTATAACATAAAATAGTTAATATAGTTGAAAATATAATTTTTTGAAGATTAAAATAGAATAAAATTATTTGTTCTATAATAATTTTGGAAGTTACTGTGAACAACTGCTAAGATTTCACAAACATTAAACTCCCCCCAGGACTGGGCTTCCCCAAACTTTCTCGCATAATCTGTAACAAAGTGGTTACCTCTGAGAATGATTTGCCTGACATTTGCATACTATAGCTACAAAATATGAACCTTTAACTTGGATTCAATATTTCTATGGAGCCTGTTTTCTTCTCGGTGAATAATTTGGGGATGAATCCTTGGTAAATAGATGCGGTTGAGATTCGAAATTTTTATTTTTTAATTTTAAATGATTGCACTATCCCTATAACCATCCAGTAGATGTAAACTATAAGCTGACCCAGTTTCATCGCAATTTAATGAACAGTTTAGGAAGGCATAAATTTTTTTTATTCATATAGATGACCTTTGCCAAGCTTGATTACAAATTCCAAATTCGATTTCTGAATTACAAATTTTCAAGAGAGTAATGTTGCATTAATAGTTAATTAAGATTTTATTAGTATTTTTTTACTTGATTGGGACAGGACTTAACTTTTAAAACTAAATAAATCTTTGTTTCTCTGTAGACTCATATATCATATAGACTTAAGTTAAACTTAAAAAAACCTAAGTTATTCAAACTTGAATAATGTTTTTATTACTTTCAACATGAAGCAATTTAAGACATTCAGAAACTATAATCAAATTGCTGATTTCTTGAAGATATATTTATTAAATAAAAATGGAAATGTTACTTCACTGCAATATTAGGTGTTAATTAATATAAATTTGGAATTGTGTTTTTAAAATTGGGATTACTATTTTTAGTTAAATTTCAAGAATGCACTAACATATTTGCAGAATTTCTTTTATTTTTCTACTCTTTTTATTTTATAACCTTTAAAAGATAGAACAACTTATTTTATTTAACAATACATCTTCACAAAATTGGCATCGATGGAATTAGCTTAAAGGGACAGATTTGTTTAGATAGACAGGTTTACCCGAGTTAGTTAACAAAATTAATTAACCAATATAGAAGATTTTCCATTACTGAAATCAATATATTTAGATTCTGCAGGAATTTCTACGCATATGTGTTTTCTTCCATAAGGCAATTGTTTTAAGGCTATTCTAAACATATTCTGCAATATGATAATAAACAGATAATACAGATAATAAAAGCATTGGAATAAAGCGTTACCAACAAAGAGAAAATCAACAAGTATTTAATTAAGAAATGCATACAAACTTTAATGAAATCAACCGAAACACTGAATATATATATATATATATATATATATATATATACATACATATATATATATTATTTAAATTTAGCTAAAGTTTATTATGTATTATTTTTTCTATTATTTATTACATATTTATACTTTCATTAACTATTATGGATTGCCATATAATAATGATAATAAATAACCCTGAAAGGCAACATTAGAAATAATTATCAAAAAAGAGACTTTATACCAATTTCATTAAGCAAAATCCATTAAAATGTCTGAGTTTAATAGTTGAAAGTCAGCATCGTTAAATAAGCTAATGAATATCAAATTTGATGCATAGAAGTATATCAAGATTTGAACCAATCTCCCAACTGCACTAGATTTTAATATTCTCATTTAGAGTTTTGAACGATTAGTTGGATAAACTTGTATTGTATTTACTTAATTATTTAATTTCAAAAGCAATTGAAAGATGGTTTTGAAGATACATTAAAAATGAATGCAGATTGAACTGTTTTTGGAAGTGCCTTTCTAGTGCCTTTAAAATGCGTTTGTGTATTCCAAATATATAATTAAGAAAAATATTATTAATATTTACCAATAACTTAAAAGAAGAATCCACAATCAAAATCTGTAAAAATTTCAAACATTCTGATTGAATCATTAAGATATAAATATTGCCGATTTGATATTTCCTTTATCTAAAACTGATTTTTGACTTCAAGATTTAATTAATAATCTTTATACCATGTCTTTGTCCAAATATATTTAGCCGAAATAAATCTTAAAATTTCTGAAAGTGTTCAAAAGAATAAAATTTGAACTAGAGAGGAATCATGCTTCTGTTAATCAAAATCGAAAAAAGGAATATATATATATATATATATAGATGCGAAGTAAAATGAAACAAACAAACAAAAAAAATGTCAAAAGAAAGAAACAACTAAAAGAAGCAAAGTTGGACTAACGATTTGCTCTCCTCATATGTTGTAGTCTAAACAAGTTTACAGGATCATTGAGCGCACAATTAACGATCAACAACGCCGAGCCAAGAAACAGTTCCTTCCTCTGCCACTGCCAGACTGTTGTTCTGCAAAAACGAAAGAAACAGAAAGAATATGAACTACTAACTTGAAAGCAATGAAGCCAGAGTTCCAAGAATCACTTCAATTAATTCTTTTTTTTATAAAGTTTAACTTCGAAATAAATTTTTACAAGTACTTTCAGCAGAATTTAATATATTTTCAAACATCTATAAAAATTTGTCTTTGGAAATATTGTTTATTTTTTAAATGCTGAAATTAAAAATAAGCTGAGAATCCTTATTGCCAGAATCTGTAATTTCTTGTTTAAATATTTAACTTATATTCAATAAAAATGAATTAATAATATATGAATGAATATAATTTCAAAACTGATGATAAAATTAAAGAAAATATGATTTGATATTTTTCAGCAACAAATGGAAATGAAGATCAGAATGAAATGAATATTTTTCATTTTATAGCTTTACATCCATTTTTTTTGGAAATTCATAGGAGTGCTTCAAACAATTTATAAATATTCAAAAACAATTTTAGGTGTATTATTAATAATGCTTGAATTTTTTTAAAAATTACTTTTTAATTTGAAAATACAATTTACAGAAATCTGTAAATTGAATGAAATAATTTTAATTCATTAAACAAACCCCATGAATTTAAAAACTAACGACTGCATGAGAATGCAAGCTGACTAAATTACGTGGGATGATCCAAAAAAAGTTTACCGTCAGCAATATTTGGAAAGTAAAAATTGCGGATGGGAATATTGTTACCATAGGGGAGTCAGATCACGTTCATCGTCTAAACCGGTCATTCGAGCAGAGAGTGCTAGTAACGAGACATGAAACAGCGACAGTGATAGCAACACGTCTAGGAAAGTGGTCTCGCACAGAGGTTCAAGCCGTGTTACGATTTCTGTGAACCAAGAATAAGTCCCCGTAGGACATTCACAGAAAAAATCTTTGAAGTGTACAGAGGTGAAGCCATCAGTAGACAACAGGAGGCGAAAATTGAATCGGGTAGACATCAACAGGGAAAGCGCAGTGTGAAAACGCTTAGGTGTCAGATCTGGAGTCACCAGTATACAGTCCCTATTTGGCTCCTAGAGATTATTTCCTTTTCGCAGCATTGACGATGTGAAATTAATTCGTACACGGATTGGACACACAAGATATACACATAGACATTTGTTGTTTGGTGAACGGGCCCCTCACTAGAATTGATCACAGTGAAGTGATCAATTCTATGGCATATATTCTTAGTGAATGTCCTAATTTTACTTCAGATCTTTTAACTCACCTATTTTTAATTTAGGAGAACTAGTGAGTAAGAAACCTCACTTAAAACTTTTTGACTTTTCATAGAATTTAACATTTGAGAATTATTTTTATTCTTGTGCCAAATCATTTTAAATCACATATCTTCTCAATTTCTGACATTTTTACAATACATCCTTTTATTCACACATTTTATATTGGAATTATTTAAAAATCCTTGTGGATGGCGCAGCTTGTATTAAATTGGAAATTGTGTTAATAAAATACACCATACCATACCATACCCAGCATTGGCGGAAGACTTATCTAAAACAAAGTTCATATCTGACGATGATGTTCAAAAAGGGACCAAAAACTGGCTCAACAGCCAGGAATCGAATTATTACCCAGGGGAGCTAAACAAATTTGCCCAGCGGTGTCGTAAATGCTTCAACAGGATTGGTGATTATGTAAAAAAATTACAGCTAAATATGTTTCCAAATTAAAATTCGTATCCTGAATCTATTGTTAATAAAGCCTTTTCATTTGCTTTGTTAACTTTTTTGGATCACTTCTTGCAGAATAAATCAAAAAAGAGTGAAATTATTACATTAATTATTAAATATAGACATTTCTATAGATTTTGAAGTTACTTAATGTCAAGATAATATATAACACATCATTTAATCATTATAGAAACTTTTCAAAACAAATGGATCAATATATGAGTCGTAACAGTTGATATTAAATATTGCTATTAATAAGAAGAATAAAATTTATTTCACATATCTTTCCTAGATGATAAGTAATAGAAATTAAATGAAATTTCTAATATCTTGCCCACTTTTGTTTATTTTAATTAATTATTATAAGTAGCACGAAGATACAAGGAAAGTTAATCTTCTACTATAAATCAGGAAATAATTTTAAATGAAAAAAGAATTCAAATTAGAAAATTTCTTAGATAATCATTTTTAATAAAATGTAATTTAAATATTTTACAATATTAAATGCACTTCCAACTTTACTGTTTAAAATGTCATTTAAAAAATTAAATTAATTGATTAATTAATTTAAAATTAAATTATTCAATTCAAAGGAATACATTAGTAAAATTATTTAAATCTTGGTATTTCGAGAGCAATATTTCAAGTGAAAAATTCTTCTATGCTGATAGAGATTATTTTTATTTTGTCTGGTTTTGAAAGGCACATTTACATATGATACAATCTGAGCAACTGAACAAAATAATGTTATAATTTAATTTGCAAATAATTTTTTGACTAAATGATAATGCTGCTCTATATCGATAAAGTAAGCTAAGTAACTGATTTCATTGGGTTAAAAGGAAGGATGTAAGTGCCACGTTTACTCCATAAGTTTCTGCTTTATTGTTAGAATTATTGTTTAATATAAACACCAATAAACTTAATTAGTAATTGATAGGTTAAGTATTAATTCAAATGACAGCAAGTGAAATTAATGGCGTTTTAACTCTGATATAATTTTGTAATATTTTTTGTAAGAGAACATCACATTTTTCCGGTAATTCATAAAAAATTATTATTCATTCTGCAAGTTATATATAAATAACACTACTTAATAACAATTTTAAACTCCGACAGTGAGGTGCGCTTCAGAAATGAGGATGAATGGAGTTTTTTGTTGATTCTCCTTACCCTGACAGGAACAAAAATGGTGGAATTGGATACTCCTTACCGATGACGGAGCATACTTCTCATTAGAAGAATTGTACTTTGTCTGCCTATCCCCCTTAGGAATCAACCAAAGTTTCCACTAGTATTACTACCACGTTGGATAGATTAGTTAATTTTGTTTCGTGTGCCTTAAAACGGGTTGGAGTAATCAGTTTATGATTATAAGAACTGTAATATACATTACGGTCAGACGCAGTGAAAGTATTTTGAACAAAACATAGATTATATAAACAAAAATAATTATTAAGAAAATAGAGCACCCGAAAATTTTCTTTAACTAATACGAAACAAGCTGGTACCCTGCGAGTTGCTGCCGCCGAAAAAATAATATCAAGTGAAATTAATCAATGCATTTGGCAATGTTATATCTAAATAAGATGAACAAGATGAACGATAGGACAGTACATAAAATACGAACAAACAACTATTTTTTATATATTAGATTTGTGTATTCTTTTAGAATTATAAAACTTGTTGTTCTTTCAGAATGGTAAATATATAAACTATTTATTGTATCTGGGGATAAGTTTCTAATTCGTTCAGAATTTTCGAGCTTAATGTTAAAAAAATGTGATCAAAAATATTTTCTTTTGAAACTGATTAAATATAAAAAATATATTCATGCCATAAAATCATTAATGTAGTTAAAAAGATAGTTTTTGAAAATGAAGATGGTGCAAAATTATTCGTACTACAATATTTTTGGTAGTTACTGCGAAAAATGCTAAAATTTAATTAAAATTAAAAAAAACCTCAAAACTTTCTAGCATAATTTGTAATAAAGTAGTAACCTCTGAGAACAGGTTAATATTTTGTAGCTCTGCGTTCCTTAAACTTGGATTTAACATTTCTACATAATATATTGTATCCTCTGCGAGTTATTTGGAGAATCCTTGGTAAATAAATATGGTTGAGATTCAATTTTTTAAAAAATTTTAGACAATTGTTCTATCCCTCTAACCTTTTCGTAGGTGTAAGCAATAAGCTGACTCAGTTTCATCGCTATCGGAAGAGTGGTTTAGGAAGGCATAAGAGACATACAGACAAACATTCATTTTTATTTATAGAGATTATTTAACACAAATGAATGATTTTAAAGAAGTTTTCTGATGCGTTTGTACTTATTATTATCATACAGAATAATACAATGGAAGATAGTTTTTAATTGAATAGAAATGAGACCATAATAAGTGGTGCAGAAGTCACCTAACCGTAAGCAAGGAGAGAACTGTTAGCATTTTTCTTGGACTCATTATAGCCAGAAATAAATACAGAGACTTCAGACAGCAAGTTGTCCCCAGAGCACACTTACCAAGTCAACATCATACTGAATTCTTTTTTATGTTTATTAGCTCAACGTATTCCGGATTCTATGACTTTTCTCAGTCAGGTTAAGATATTTCTAATTTGTTTCAGTAGTGCAATAAGGAGCCTACCTTTATTTTGTATATTTAGGCTTTATTATAGAATCTGATGTAAGTTCCCATCTGTAAACTTAACACTTTGAATCTCTATCTACCAAATTATGTAGCCATCCATTTTTCAACATTTTTGCACCAGTAGTTTAGTTTCCTTGCAGAATAATCCCAGGGAAGCCAAGAAAAAAGATGTAATTAACAGAAATATCTTAATTAATTTCATTATTAATTAAATATTTTTAATTCCTACTTTTATATCAGATTAACTTCATTTATTTGGGTTACATTCCCTGTTTTCTTTAGAATACAATCAGCAAAAGCAGCTATATAGTAAAGATATAATGTAGATTTAAATGGTACTTTTAACACGTTCCCTGCCCCTACCCCTGACTGATATCAGGACCCTCTATCTAATGAGATGACCCTTTCTTTGCTCTCTTTTCACTGTGTCATCTAATAACATAGATGGTTTGGTCATAGAAAAGAACGCAATCTACGAGTTATCTTGTACACAGCAGTCAATGTGTTAAATAACGTCTATAAATAAAGGGTTAAACGAGCAATTCTTGATTGCATATAAATTTATTTATTTCGTGTGTCTCGGGAACGGCTCTAATGGTTTGGATAAGATTCTGTTTTATTTTATTTATATAAGGTATTTTTTTTTTTCAGATTTATCTATATAGATGTCTTTGAAAAAAGCGATTTTACACAGAAAATTTTTTAACTAAATATTGATATGCCAATATACATGCATACGCTTGTTATAAATGCAGTAGTGGTTAGAGAGTCGAGCTCAAATGTGTTTTTCTCATGTTCAATAGCACATTTACATCTGATTTCGCATATCTTATAAATTTAAGCTAGCATTTATCGTATATGCATACATTTCTTCCTTGTATTTCGTAAATGGCTCTAAGGGTTTCGGGAAAATGTTTTATGTACATAAGATTTTGCTTTTTTAGTTTATTCATATAGATGTCTTTCCTGAAATAATGCCATTTTACACACACACACACACACACACGTTTTATTACTAATTAATAGAGTTTTTTCTTTCTCTGTCATGCTGACATTGTCACTTACAACCAATGCAATTGTATTGCTTGCTATCGAATGATTACCGACGGGTGCTTCAAAATTTTGTGAAATGCATCTGATGTGAGATGAAGTAAGATTGGAAAAATATTCATATATAAGCGGAGAGTGATTTGTTTCGAAATATTGAAAAAACATGGATTTACAAGAAAACTCTGCCAGGAGAAACCTGGATCGTTTTGATCCTCGCCATCTTATCTCGAGTAAAATGTTGAGTGAATCATTGCAAATAAGTGTGGGTAGGAAGGAACAACACTAAAAATGCAAAAGGGCAGTAACTTTAGAATTGAACTCTTTAACTCTTTTTACAATATCAAGGAATTTTTGAGTACATTTCTTACTTTAAGGAAAATCTTGCTTGGAGACCATTTTAGATTAATTTTGTTACAAGTATAACAATATTTGCATGCGCATGCATCTGCATTGTGATAACATAAAGCATAATTCATCAGCATTTCAAAAATTATTTCTTGCTGAAATATGACTTGTTTAGGAAATTGTAGTATCTTAGCCACCATTGCGAGCAAAGCATTTTATTTTCTTTTTCGGTATTACAACTTTTTCTTAAATGATATTTTTAACCTTATTTCTACTTGTGCATCATTGCTTTTTAAATGAATGAGATCTAATAAAAATTTAAGCAGGAGAAAAGGAAAACTAGAAAACATAATAATAATAAAATGCTGTGTTTCTATGATTTGATGCAATTTCTCATAATGAATGAATGACTGAATTGCCGACATACAGAGCTCAGATGCATATTCAAAAAGTTTCTTAAAATAGATAATCTCTTTTTTTATATTTTTCATTTGTATTACAAGTAAAATGTACATAGAATTAATATTTGTGTCTGTTAAAGATATTGAGGTTTAATAACTTCTCTTGCCTGTTTAATTTGTTTATAATTATAGTTCAACTTTTCCCTTTTCAAAGAAATATGAAATGCACCAAAAAGTCACTATACTTAAATCTAATTTTTAAACTTAACTAAAAACCCTAAAATCATTTCCATAAACAACTTCCTAATTTTCTTTTTTACACACCTTCCTATAAATGAAATGTGTTCCTTTAAAGAAAATGCATTCGTAGACTAATTACTTCTGAATATAATGAATATATCAAAGTAATCTCTGATTTGAGTTTCTAATAAGAGCATTTCCTTTTTTTTCTCTTTTTACTTTGAACATAATTAAACACCAGAAGTATTACAGTTACATAATTAATCAAAGTGTTGCATTATAATTAATTATGGAAAAGCGCAGCTACATTTCAAAGAGTTCGTTATTTCTACATGCATTTATTTTCTTTCGCACGTTTAATAATTTTAACTTAAGTCATTCCAGTGATTTGAAAGATAAAACACGCGACTCTTAAAACTTTAATTAAAAGTGGCTTTTTATATATTTTTTCTATTTTAATGTCATTTTCATGACTCTTTTTATTTTTTTTATCTGTCGAAAAGCTTGCTTTATTTAAATGAAGAATATTAGTTCCATTTTAGAGTCATACTTCCTTCATAAGTATACTTGAAAGAAGATTGAATTTCCAATTAGTTGAGGAAACTTTACATGGAAATTGCTCTATTTATGTGTTTTTTTAAATCCTTTTTTTAAGATATTTCCATTTAAGGAGTTGGCTTTTGAAGAAAGGCGAAGCAAGTGGTTAGATCACTATAGCCAAAGTTAATTGCAAATATATTATCAATTGTAATTATATTGAGCAAAGCGAACAGATACTTCAACAATTTAATTTTGAGAAACATAATATATTAAGCATGTTTATTAATTATCTTTCCCTCTTTGTATATATATGTGTATCTTTGTATGTATGTATGTATGTCTCCATTACATCTAAACAATAATTGAAACCACGAACTATAGAATATGATCCATTTTCAAGTTTTATTAACATCCTAAACCCAGATGTGATGCATAAACAATATGATGCATATTGAATAGAAGAGAATATATGTTTGAGAAAAGTTGTGATGAATTTCAGTATATGTTTTGCTTATACTGAAATATACATATATACATAAATTGGTTAGTGATACCATTTAAAACTATTCTCGAAAGAGCTGCAACTAAATTATATTATGGAAAGTTTTTGTATTGTTTTGTGAGAGGCCCGGAGACAAACCAACGAAGATAATGATTTTAGTTAAAGCAAATTGAATAATCTTTAATACATTAAATTTGCTGCCGTTAGTAAATTATGTGGTGCCACAAAAATTTAACAAAGGCCGAGGAATTAAAATAATTTCTGCAAACATGACAGCAGTTTTTCCTCATCTTTGCACCAAATGTTCAGTTTAATGGTAACTAATACGCATTGTAATTGGTGAGTTTTGTTAGCTAAACATACCAACTTATTTTTCAATATTTTCATCTTGGTATGCAATAAAAACTATGGTAGAAAAAAATATTCCCAAATTTTTATCTATCATTTAATAAAAAATATGATATGCATTATAAAATTGCTTATTTTATTAGAAAGTTGTTTCATTTTGAAAGTAATTATGAAGATATTCATTTTTCCTTTAGGAAATTCTCTGAAAGGTAGGAATATTCAAAATGAGAAAAATGGGAAGCAATTTATTTATTAACAAGAAATCGTGTGTTTATCTGGTAGGAAAGTTGATAATTATTTGTCACTTTAAATTTGTTTTAATTTATCTATGGATAAAGGATCATAAAATAATTGCAAGATAGCATCGACAGAAAATTTCCACAATCCAAAAAAAGAGCGTCGTTTATCGTTAAAGCTAGCATCGTTTCAGAGAGAAAACCATTAATTCCGATTTATATAATAATGATCTGAGTTATTTCAGGTAACCTGTTTGTTTATTTTTCAAAACTAACGATTACTTATCAGTGATTGGGCTCTTAAAAAATCCCTCGTTTTGAGACGCTGTCATTTGAAATTTTATGTTAATCATGCAACTGCAAAACAAAGAATCATAATTGCTTTTCAATTACATGATTAGAGGCGAGGTTATAATAATAAAAAATTTAGTTAATAAAATTTTAAAATTTACAATTTTGTAGAGAGTTTTAAAAAAAGGAGTAAAACTTTGATGACTGAGTACTCTAATTAAATCCGTATGAAAAGAAAAATGATTTGGAAAACATATTACATAATGAATAAATTCTAAACTTGATAATTTTGATCGTGACTTCATAATGATTTTATAATTTTTTTCACAATATTTTGAGATTTTCTTTTCTTATTACTACTAATCAATTGTCTTCATCTCTCTTGTCTACATCATCACTAATCATCAGCTGTCAAAAACAAAACTACAACATGTCATTCTTTTTATCAGAATTTTACAAGAAAAAAGGTATTTTTCCACTATATTCTAAGCCTTGCATTTATGTGAGTAACTATGCCTCTTGAGCATTCTTCTATTTAAAACAAATATAATTGATATTTAATGGAAATGATGCTTTCATATAAATTGAGGCATATTATATACGCAGTGAAATTTGATTAGTTAAAGACACTCTAAAGAATTTATCATCACTAATCATCAGCTGACAAAAATACTGCGGCAACACGTCATTTTTTAATCAGAATTTTACATAGAAAAATGCATTTTTCCACTGTACTCTAAACCTTGCATTCATGTGAGTAACAATGGAACGATTCTTCTTGAGCATTCTTCCATTTAAAACAAATGTAATTGAGATTTAAAGAAAATGACGCTTTCATATAAACTGAAACCGGTTCAAAAATTTCGTAAATTATATACGCAGTGAAATTTGATTAGTTAAAGACACTCTAAAGAATTTATCATCACTAATCACCAGCTGACAAAAACACAGCTGCAACACGTCATTCTTTTTATCATAAGTTTCGAACGAAAAAGGCCTTTTTCCACTGTATTCTGAACCTTGCATTCATGTGAGTAACGATGCTTCTTGAGTATTCTCCCATCGTAATATTTCCCTATCTTATTATCACATCTGCTTGAGAAAATTCCGCTGTGTAAAACCGCCTGCACCAGACGCAAACCAAAAGTGACAACGCCGAAAAAATATCTCTGTAAGGAGTCTGCGTGATGCACTCGAGTCATCATTTTTCAAACACAGCACCAAATGACGGGAGAGCGGGGAACCGAAGGATAACGAGTAAAACGGGATGCAAACAAAAATGACAAACGTTATGAGGGAGAGGGTGTAAAGAAAGAAAAGTATTTTCCTCTCAGAGAAATTCTAAAATTCAAACGTATTTTATGCTTACAAAACTTTTATTTCCACTTCAGGAATTTAGATCCACGAAGATTCTTTCAAACTATATTCATTACTCTGCCAAAGTTTCGCCAAAGCATGGAATTCACAGCTCCGTGAATCGTGACCGATTTCTTTTGAATCCAAAGCATCCGAAAGTGAAGGGAAGATTGTGTAGCCCAGCCTTTCTTCTAACGAAAAATGTATCGATTGAGACGATTGGTTGCTTCGAATATTAGGTTAAAATAAATGGTTTTCTTTTATTATTTAGAGATCAATACATTTTTGTTGTATTGATGCAACGGATTTACTTCATTTGAATTGCGTAAAAATATTTCATCAATTCAATTCAATTTTCTTCTACAATTTTCAACCAGATAACCGTTTTTGACGAGTACACTCGGCATGGAAAAAGTTCAACATTTTGAATATATATATATATATATATATATATATATATGACAATTTTTTAATAGTTTTTTAAAATTTTAATATTTTTCGAATTCGAAATAATTTTTAATTCCGTTCCCGTAATTAGTTTCGATCCGTTTCCTAAATTATTCTAATTTAGGGTTGCTTCATAAATAGGAATTGTTTCATTTAGCTTTTAAGTTTTTTAATTTTTGTAGTTCAACTCAGAATTAAATTTTAATTTCAATTTCGACATAATTTGTTTCGTTTCCAAGAAAATGTTTTAGTTTTGGTTTCCGAAATAATCTAATTTTTGATGAATTTTGAATTTTTTAAAATTATTTAATGGTTCTATGATTTCTTTATTTATATATATATATATATATATATATATATATATATATATATATGCGTTAATATAAGGTTACTAAGCAAATGCGTATTTGGGCATCCTTTGAGAATTCTCAAAAGTCTTCCTGCCTCTCAATTTCATCTAGAGAGCGGCTATAACAAAAAAAAGTATCCCCCACGAGAATTCAAACACACTTAATCAAATGAGAGGAAATATTGAAGCAATATTCAGACGCCTAAGAGTTTGAACATAGTTTTATTGCGTAAGCCTTTTATTTGTGATACATTTACATCTCATGTACATTTTTTTTCTGCTCCATTATATCTTTATTCTTGGTAAACACAAACTCATAACAATTTATTAAGGAAATAAACGCATTCATAAAATAAAAAAGAAAATACATTCATGAACAAATAAATTATACAACAAAAGGTTTTTTTTAAGTGTTACTTTTATGGTTTTAAAACACCTTAAAAAGGCAAAAATGCAGTTGCTGTATTACTAGAGATTAAAATGTGCAATTATCGGCCATTAAATAAAATCAACATTTATGAATTAAAAGTTTCTTAACTGAATAACAAATATGAATTGAACGATGAATGCTGTAATTAATTTACAATAAAGATATTTCAGAATTGTTTACTATAAAATATAGAGAAAAAGATTATATTGCCAAACAAAAAGTAAGAATTTTCATTAACAGATTTTTGTCTATGAATAAATTTGCATCGTGAAGACTTAAATTTAAAACTCATTTTATTCTTCTTAATTTTCGAGTACTTTTATCTTCATGAACTTCAGAATGTTAAGGAAAAAAGTTTAGTTTTTAATTACTTATTGTAGTGGCGATGATAAAATGGATATTCAATTAATTAAGTGAAAAAATTAACTATTAGAAAGTTAAAATTATTAATTAAGAAAAAGTAAGAGTGATATAAATTTAAAATCAAAGAATTTAAATGGTGTTGTAATCCATGGTGAGCTGGTTGTAATAACTAGAAATTAATAAATGAAGCCTTTTCGATTTTACTATTTTTGTCTCTTTATAAAAATGTATTTGAAATTTGTATGACAATTTTTATCGTGCATGTGGAATTGCATAATCAAATAAAGCCCAAATGCCGTTTTTTTGCTCTGTGTAAGATAACCCGAATTATGTTGGAACGTAAAAAATAATAAAATAATTACAATGGATAATACAGGATAGCATCTTATTTACTAAGTTATAGTTTATTGAAGCAGTTCTTGCTTAAAGAATTATTCGTTAGTTAGGCGAAAGAAATCCATAACACAATGGACGTCGGAAAGATACAAGTGATTAGTGGTAATTCTAAGTAGCCAGATGAATAAAAACTTCATACATTTCAGAAGACAATATTCTTTTAGTGATTTTTTAGAAAATCTTTTCTTAAGAGATAATTTATATGCATTTTTAATAACCAATAAATGTAAAGAGTTTTGGACTAGAGCGACTATTCTAATTTTTCAGGTTCATACATAATTGGATTATCTGAAATTTAGTTAATCCTGTCAAGAAGATATTTTTTTCAAGTTTCATAAAAATCTGATGAAAATTTAGTTTTGTGTGCATAGAAAATTTCTCTTTATGCATTGCATGTACTGTTAATTTTGTAACATTAATGCTTAACGTTTTCAGGGGTTTACTTAAATTTAATCATAACTTAACAAAGGCATCAATGCTAAAAATAAAATATCGCATAATTTACTAACAAATTTTAAATAATACAAATAGGATATATGATATTTAGTTTTTTATCCATTTTTCTATTATTTTGAAATTTGTATTTTTATTTACAAGCATGGGCAGGATCATACTATATTAATATAACTAAAACAGTTATAAAAATTAAATAACTGTTTAATTTATTAAAAATGTCCTTTTTATATTATTCTTGAAATCGATTCGGAAAATATCGCCTTTAAATAATTTTTCTTTATAATCTCTCTGGGAATGTCCGATGTTTTGCGATTTTAAATTCATATTAATCTCCAGCAATGGGAACATTTTAAAAATGCTCGGCTCGTTTAACGTTATTTTATGCTGCAGCAATCTCAAATTGTTTTAATTTCAAACTTCTATAGCATTACATATGCGGCGTAATATAATTCGGTATTACAGAAGGAAGAAGTTACTATTCCATTTTGGAATAAAGTTATTACTAAAGTGATTACTGCTATGACAAACTTGAAGCGTGTATAATATTCTTACTTGCAGATAAGAACATCTTTTACGGCACGCGTTTTTGAATTTAAATGATTTAAGATTATTTGCATTTAAAATATAAAGCAAAATATTACTTCAAATAAATATTATGATCAGAACATTTTTATAAAAATAATAACTTTTATTTAATATCATTTCCAATCTCTTTTTCAGAATCAAGAGGTTATCCTTTCTTCTATTACACTACATTGATTCTGTTTTTTAAAAACATATATAAATTTTATTAATGATGTGTCCAATTCAGCTTTTGAGTAATATATGTTCAAAATTCGTTATTTCAACTATTATTCTTCATCATTTCAATTACAAAATACATTAAATGTCGTAGTATATTTTAGATTATGGCATTAAATACCAGCAATAACATCATTAAATGTCATACGTGCATATATAAAAACTCAGAATTTTAGCCTTAACTTGTATTTCGTAAACGAAATGATTTAAAAAAAAAGTATTTTCTAAATAGTTTGAGAACAATGAGTTTACTTACGACATTAATATTCATTACTTACTTCGAGATCGGTATAACTGTATAGTTTTCTGGAAACTACATTTGTTTCTCGTTAGTGAAATAAAATTTTGTAAACGGATTTTAACACTACTCCTGACATGCTGAATCTCTCTTATATCTCTGTGTTTTTGAGAACGATATATTGTTTTACTATTTTTAGCGCTTTTTTACGTAATCAACTGATAAATTTAATTACATTTTGATTCTTTGCGAAGAATTTCTCTAGTGATGATCATTATTAGAGAAAAATACAGTTCCTTGAGGGAGTACTTTTCTCAACACTTTTCCATCATAGTGATAGAGGAAGCTTGATTTTTGAAAAACGATTAAGCAAGAAGCACGGATTTAAATATCGATTTTCTCACTTAGAATAGCAGAATAGAGTATCGAACATGATTTTGCAATTCGCGATCCAGGATTATGCTATTAAGTCACTAATGTTATCTTTTGTTTAGAAAATATTGAAATTGAGAAACACAGAATATGTAAATGGTTAAATATTCACGAAGTCAGCTTTTATATTAATTAAATTTTTCCATATTGATGTTTAGTTCAGTTATATTAACGTCACGTTTTAAAGAAACACTAGGGTTATTTTGGGATTGACCTCGTCATTTTGAACCTCAGTCAGATAACTCTTATCTCAGTCAGATAAGAGTATGATACCTGAACTGGCAAACCCCTTTCCATCCACATCAGCAGGAGTACGTTTGGCCTGACAGATTTAACTTCACACGGTGGAATCGAGTCTCGAACCTGAAACCATCCGGTTCCGAAGCCAAGACCTTTCCACCAGGCCACCGCGGCCTTTTTCATGTAGATAAATATATCACAAACCTGTAGCTGGAGAAAGGAGTCAAAATGATTTCCCTTTGTTCATTTGCTCTGATTATTACGTGGTATTTTGCTCTTCAATCCTCTCCTCAGTACCTTCAAGCTGTTTTTTTCAGCTGCAACTGTATGTTGGCAAAAGTCTGATTACGAGAACGTGCGTTATTCTTTTTTCAATGCTTTTGTTGTTATTTATGGAATCATTGACCCCATGTCTCTGAAGCTGCTAAAACAGCAAAAAACCGAATATCCTTAAAGTAAATTTTAAAATACTATATTCTTCATTTTTGTTTTTTAAATTCTAAAAATTATTAACATACGTTTAATTCCATAATATCTAGTGTCTCTTGCAAGTTAAATCCGTCAGGTCAAACGTCCCCCCTCTGGTGTGGAGTGAGGGGGAAATAGCGGTATCAGCTCAGGTGTCATCCTCGTCATCTGACCGTGGTTTAAAATGACGAGTTCCGTCCCAAAATAGCCCTAGTGTTTCTCTAAAACAGGACGTTAAAATAACTAAACTAATCCATAATATCTAAACGAAATAAACAATCGTTAAAAGTTTGTTGTAGGTATTTCTTATATCTTTCCAACATATAATACTATAACATTTAACATTTTCAATATTAATATTTTTAGTGTTTTTAGTAGCTATATGATTTCCAAAATGCATTGTGTATCCAATGTAAATTTCAATGCCGTTTACAAAAGATAAAAAAAGGATAATAACAATAGAGTGATTTTGTCTCTGGCCGCTTGAGGAGATTCATGTTAAACAATATATATGTAAGAAAGCTATATATAATTATTTTAGGGAATTATAGATTTTTAAATGTAGGTAAGTAGATTGGAAAACAAACTCTTTCTTGTGTTTTATTCCTAAATATTTTGATTAACAGAAATCGATTTTAAAATATACTTTTTTTAGGTATTATAAAGTGCATTTTTTTTATTTTAATTTTTACATAATTTTCGTTCTTTTAATTTTTTATTCAAACTAATGCTTATTTTTTCATTTTCATTATGAAAATCGTATATTAAATTGGAATTTAATCAAGTTGATTAATTATTTTAAACTTGAGATAGTGAATATCTCAAGTTAAGATATTTATCAATATGGATCAAGGAATTTAACAATATGGAAAAATTTAGTTCATATAGAAGATGACTTCGTGAACATGTAACTATTTGCATAATTCTGCATTTCTAAATTTCAATATTTTCTAAACAAAAGATGGCAATAGTGGCTTAGTGGTATAACCCTGGGTTGCACATTGCAAGTTCATCAGTTGTTAAGCATTGGCATAGTTTGTTTTGAAAACACACATTCGCACGAAATATCAAACCTCAATAATGCCAAGAAGTTTGTTAAATATCGATCATAAAACATTATTCATATAATTATAAAGCAAATTTAAATTATTCATATAAATCTAAAGCAAATTGGTGATTAAGTAATCATGGAAATATTTCACCATGTCTACTGCAATATTAAAAATAGAAGTACTGTAGCTTTGCAGTGATGTCGAAAGATTGTTGAATGCAATATACAATATTAGCGAAACGTAATTCTTTTTATAGAGGTAGAAAATAATTCTTGGCCATTTTTCTAGCCCAAATTTCCAGTTGCTATATAGTTGATAGCTAAAAACTAAGAGATCTACAAAATTCTTTATCTGTAACTATCTATATCAGTTATTGTTGTATTGTTTCCAATGGCACTTTTTATTGACAAGCCCGCTGATCGTTGTTAGAGATTTTAAGCCTAAATTAGAGTCCTTTATTTTTCAGTAGCACCAACTAGGGCCAAGAGAGCGACTTAGCTATTTCATGCTTCACATTAGATTGCACAACCTCTCTTTACAGAGGGGCACATTCACACTACTCACAGATAGAACACAGAATAACAACCATACCCGAACCGGGACTCGAGCCCGGGATGCCGAGAACAATAGGCAGACACGCTACCCCTGTAGATATCATGTAGATATCAATATCTATACTATCTATCTATATCTATATATATAAAGCTTTAAATAAGGTGAAAAGATAAAATATCAAATAACAAAATCGTAAAAAATTAATAATTAATTTTAAGTCATTATTACGAATTATATTTCATTTTGAGCATCTTATGATTCACGGTATCTATAACCGCCAGCAAAATTCTAACTCAAATAAAATCAGATAATTAGAGAAAATTACAAGAAATTAATAACAGTGGCATTATTATCTTTGCTTCATTTGAAAATCCAACGTAAGCATCGCCATGAATATAAAAACTTAATAAGCATCTTTATTTCCCGGATAATTTTTCCCCCTTCTTTTCTGCTGAAAAGCAATTCACCTTTTTTTTGCAGAGCAAACATCCTTTAGAGGGAGGGAATTTGGGGGTGTCATGTAAGTGTATGCATGTTTGAAACATCCAGAGCACTTTATATCATCTCTAGTGCCGCTGTCTATAAACCTAAATTAACACACACCATCCATTTTCCTGCTGAGAGTAGCCATTAGGAGGGCTTTACGAGCTTTGAAAAAAAATGTAAAAAATAGTATTTTGGCAGTTCCCTGGAGATCTCCGGGTTAGCCAATAGAGAAGAAAAAAAAAACACAGAGAAGTTAATGAAGAAAGAATGAAGTGCGCAGAAACAATATGAGTAAATAATGAGATTGAAAATGCTTCACTCGCAATTAGCTTCAAGTGTGATGGAACAGAAAAAGAATTCTTCAGAGGGAAAAGTCGTCTGCAGTTAAAGTAAGGCTCAGGGTCTTCGAAGGGCTGATTAGAATTATAATTAGAATTTCGTCAGCCCTGGATTGGGTTTCTTTGTGATATGAATTTAAGCTTGAAATTGAAATAGTCTGCGAAAATAATATTAAGCAAATGTAGAATTTGGAAGAATACTTATTAACATGAAAAGATAAGCTATGTTTTTAATCTTTTTATCGATTTTTAAAAATAACAAAACTGTAATTAAACACAGATATTTTGACACTTTATAGTTCATAGATCAAAAAGTCTACTAAAAGAGTAACTAAAACGTGGTGGTTGGTCTAAAGATACTTGGTCATACCAAGCCCGAATGAGCGGAGCCCTTTCGAATGAAGGCAGAAGTGAGCGCCTTTCGTTGTGAACGAGCCCCGTTAAGGTGAAAGAACGACGTTGCTCGAACACACAACTCTTTCTTAGGGGGTGGTCGAACTCATTCATTTATCCGCAAGTCATAATTGAGATCCAAATCAGAGACTGACTCATCTCTGATTCAGTACTCCCAGAGGTATAATTTGTTATAAAAAGTTGGAGGACTTTTCAGTCACGACCTATTTAACGTGCCCCAACTGCTATTAGCCAACACGGCAGTATTTGGACCAGACGAGACCAAAATTCGCTACCTACCTAGACTGATGCTCTACCAGCCAGGCTACCTTGAAAGTTCACCATGAATATGAGTCTGGTTGCTGTTTAATCTGACAATGAGGATGAAATATCTTCCAACTTAGATTGTAAATTTCAATATCTGTGTATCCCTGGGAAGCACTAACGATTTGGATACATCAGATCATTACGATGCAAACTTTTGTGGTTTATCTTTAAATTGTTTCATGCTGATTCAAAATGATCGTTATGAAACTGAAAAAGGAAACTAGCCTTATTTTAGATTCGGACTTATAATGTGCTACAATGTATATTATCACGAGAGTGCTTATTTAAATGATAACAATTAATGAAAAAAGTTTAAATTCTTGTACATAGGAATCATTTTCTCATACTTATTACTGACTTTGTTGTTAGTTATGTTAGTAAATTGGAAACGACATTTTTCTCATTTCCTAATGTGGTATAATTTCTAAGTTTTCCACAGTTATTTTTAATGGCGGTTTTAAAATAATATGTTAATATATTCAAGGTATAATTTTCATTTAATTAATAAATTTTAACTAATTTTTTTCTTTCCAGTGTGAGCTATCTTGTAGGGCATTGAATAAAAGTTAATCATGGCATACCATATTATAAGAAAAAATAAATTGTGAAACATATTGATGTTCAAAAAATAAAAAAAATATTAATAAAAAAAAACAATATTTTTATTTGAGTATTAAAATTAGGAAAAAATATCAAATACTCAGTGATAACACAGCTAAAATAGCCGCAGCAATATAAAGTAAGGCATTGAAACCAAATTTATTGCAAACTAAGATGCGAAAATGCCTAATTGCAAAAGCGAAAATACCTTACAAATTCTTAAACTTTTGTTAAGGCATTTTAAAAATAAACTTTAAAATGGCTACTCACATACTATGTTTCTGTAATAATATCTTGTTTCTTAGATTTTTATTTAAAAAGTAATTTTTGGTTTTTAATACACTAACAAAACTGCGGTCATAAAGAAAAGACCCTTCTTTTATTAATCAAAATCCTATTTGTGTAAGTTTCCATTTCTAACTGAAAATAATTTTGAAGCCAAAAAAAAAATATATGGGGAATAAACTCTGTCGGAGTATCACTAAAATTAGAAAGATTTGCAAAGTATAAAAAGAATATTCTTTGAAAATATCCTTAAAAAATACTTACTTTACTTTTACATCTTAAAAATATTTAAAATGACAAAAGCTTCAATTTTTTCGTAATGGCGTTTGTACCAGCAAAGTCACTTATTCAGGATATCGGCAAATATACAAATTCTGATAACAAAAAAGGATTGACCCTTCGTATTAACCTCTGTCAATCAAGCAAGTCAATTATATGTTGCCATGGAAACTCTCCAATTAGCTTAAAAGCTTCTTTTTACGCTCTATAACAAGGGAGTTTTTTCGGGAATATAAGAAGCCCACCTCTGAGTAAAGAGACTTGCAACTGACGTATGTAACATTAAACCTGATAGGAAGCAAGTAGATAATATTCTGGTTCCTCATATTTATACAGATCAATGGAGATATGACGAAAGATGGGCTAGAGTTATTATAAGTCCGAATTTTTATAATAGTTTAGAAGCAATTATTTACAAAATTAATTTCAAAAAACTTATCTAAATATATTTTATAATCTATATAAATAAAAAAGAATGTTTGTCTGTATATCTCTTATGCGCTGCCGTACGGCTCATCCGATTCCGATGACAGTTAGAATACTTATTACTTGCAGCTACGGGATGATTATAAGCGTAGTAAAATTATGTGATATGTAAAAATTATTTTCGGATCTATTTACCGCCTCTATTAACCATGGATTAACCACCAAATAACTCGCCAAAGAGAGGCAACAGATTCAGTAAAGATGCTAAATTCAAGTTCAACGTTAATATTTCTTAGCTATTGTACGTAAATGCAATGTAAGTCTTCCTCTGAGGTAATAGTTTTATTAGAGAGTGAGTGTTTATGTGATTTAATTATTTTAAATAATTACTTTTAGTTAATTATTTTATTTGTATATTTTTATTCTTTGTATACTTGTTCATATGTGTAAATGAATCCTGAACATAGATGGCGCAGTATGCTCAAACCCTTAAGTATGTTTGGAATGTGAGGGGTGAGCTGTTGTGAATTTTTGTAAACAACCAGATCCTGTGTTGTTGTAACTGGTGCAAGCAAGCACCCAGCTCGCTCTCCGATAGCGGCAAAAAGTATTATTTGTTCGCTCGTTGTTAGCGGCACTTTCTATATTTCGATACATATATTATGTGTTTCCTTGAATATCTGTGATCGTCGTCCATGTTTTGTATATATATATTTGTGTGTGTGTGAAAATAAACAAGAAAATGTAAAGAAGAATTTTTCCTTGGATTAAATACACACACAATCCAGAGCTATAGATATACGTCTAAACAGTGAGCGAGAAAATTTTAGGGGAACCAATCCTATAACTTTAAAATTTTAACTAAACATTTATAAAATTTTTGCATTTTTTGCAGTCACTTCTGAAAATATTGCAGTACAAATAATTTTGCACCATCTTAATTATCAAAAAATTTTCTTAAAAAAAAATTATATTAAATATTTTTTGGTACAAATATATTTTGAATGATTAATCAATTTTAAAAGAAAATATTTTAATCCCATTTTCTGATTTTAACTTGAGAATACTGAGCGAATAATTAAACAAAATAAGAGATACAATAAAACAGTTTCTTTCACTAGCATACTGAAAGAACACCAAGCTTTGCAAATCTAAGAGAATACATAAATCAAATATACAAAAATGAGTGTTTGTTTCTAGAATAGAATAAGAAAAAAAAAATAAAGTCTGTGCATGCTTCTCCTTTATATATATCCTTCAACTTCAGTGAATGTATCCACTGCCAACACGAAAATAAATATCTTTCTTAATGAAACAAGATAACTATTCCAAATTCCAAACGATATTTCCAAGTTTATTTCATCTGCAGCAGTAGCAGCTCTCTGGTTACCAGCTAGTATATTATAAATTAAAATTATTTATAAAATAGATTATAAAATATTCAAATATGTTTTATAACATGTTCTAATGTTTTAAAATTAGGGTATCATATGAGCCTTCTTTTCTAAATCAAACAAACAATTTACAACTCAGAAGTCATCTTGATTCCTTGATTTAATGATACATTTCGTTTAACAGTAAATGTGTACACACAAAAAAAGTATTTTTATTTTGCTGAAAAGCAAAAATCTTTGATTTAATTGTCACCAATACTTAAATTATAAACATTAAAATTTTGAAAAAAATATTTCTAGAATTCACAATAAAAAGGATATATTTCAAGAAGTTAATATTTAAAAAAAACAATGGGTTAAATGGAAATTAGTTCCGAAAATATTAAAAATATATAATCGTCAAGAACACACGGAGTATATGTGTGTATACAGTTTACAGCTCTGCCGTAAAATCTAGAGAATTTAAAATAAATTAAAAACTTATACTTTTGCAATCTTGGACTAATTCAAGTTAAATAAAAATATGGAAAATCTTTAATATAAATTATATTTTAAATATAGGAATTTTAAAGCATTTACATGAAAAATTATATGTCTAACCCATTTGGAATTTTCCTACTCTTTCAAATTATTATGGAAAACTCCTTAATATAGCAATTTTTTCTCTCTTATTCTTGGAATGTAACATGATTCCAAATCTTCCAAAGCAAAAGCGTATAAATCGATAAAATATTTCAGGTAGGTTTATGGTAAAACACACACACACATATATATATGAACCTTGATTTGCATATGCATTTTTATAGTGTACAAGCTAGTACCCGGCGCGTTGCTGCCGCCGAAGAAATAATTATGAAAATATCGTTTGGAATTTGAAATAACCGTTTCGTTTAATAAAGAATGATAGAAAGAATAATGGTTATTTTCGTATCGGAAATGAATGCATTCACTGAAATTGAGTGATATATAAAGGAGAAGCGTAAATAATATTCATTCTAATTTTTTTTAAACTTTATTATTCAAAACTTTAGGATTGGCAACATTTTTTTCTGTTTTTCTATCTTCAGAAGAAACAAATAAGAAAAAGTAATTTCATCGGATCGAATGAGCAGTGCGGCAGCTCATAGGTGACATACAGACAATTATTCATTTTTATTTATAGAGATATGCGAGTGGTATAAGACTATTTAACCTTAAATTACATGTTATATAGATTTGATGATTGGCATTGATGAAACATATTTATATTTATTTATTACTAAACTGCATCAATAAATAAGTAGTAGTATTTCAAGTATATGTAGACATAAATAGATTTTAGATTTTTGCTGGTGTTTAATAACAATTTGAAGAAAAATGAAGGCTTTTATGTTTTGCAAATTAATCTAAAATAAATAAATTTCATATATTTGATAGTTAAAAATTCATAAGCATTTATTTTCCTGTTAATCTTTCATGCATTAATATCTTACTTGAAACAGAACTCAGATCACATAATCAATGGTTTTAAAAATAAAGAATAACTATTTTTAATTATTTACTTTATAAAATGTTTTAAAATAGCAGTAGCATTTCAAATTTTATGAAAACAATTCAGAAATACTCAAATATGTACTCTGAAAATCTAATGAAAATACGTACTTCTAAAGGTAGTTTAAATCCAAATTTTTTTAAAGTTCCTTAAAATCTTGTTTTCAATAAAATGAATTTTAAAGTATAAAATATGAAAACAAAATCATTACCTCTTATTACCTTTGTAATAGCAAGCATTTTAAAAATAATATTTAACCTTTGAAATATGATATTCTGTTAAAAAAATGTCAATCCCCAGAAAATTTTATTTAAAGCTCAGTTTTATACATATTGGTGTAGATTCCAGTTTCTATAGTTAATTATGAGAATTTTATCTCAGTTTTCAAGCTTAGAATTCTTCAGTATTCTTTAAATCGAAATCTAAAAAAATAGAACTCTTTTTTATATACAATGCGGTAATTTAAAGGATTAAAACAGAAAAGAAGACGTTCGATACAATTTATACAGAAATTCTGAATTAGTATTGAAAAAAAAAAACCAACATAAAAAGTGGAACAATCGAACAAAAGGGGTAAAAACTTTTAATAAAATTCTGAAAGAAAAACAAAATTAAAAAAAAAAAAAACTTACGGAAAGAATAAATGAAAGTGAATAGGCGAACTGCTGATACGTAGCATAGAATTACGTTCAACTGCAACAATCTTTTTTTTTTCAAAAATTACTTTCGATTCAGCAATAATATTTTTGTCCCAACCGTTTGTCTTTTGATGTTCTTTTCATCTAAATATGTTATAACAATGAAGCGCTTCATAAAGGAAATGAGTTTTCTGAATAAATTGATATTATGCAAAATCAAATTACTGGCATTAATTTAATTTAAAATAACAGAATCATAACATATAATAAAAGGTTAACCTTTTTAGCGAAATTGTAAATATTGGGGTGTGTTTTAAAAATAACTGTTAAAAATAAAATTGCTCACAAAGGTAAAAGTAATAATTATTTTTTAATTAGCATTAATAATTCCACAGATATAAAAATGTTTTTATTTGAAATGCATGCAAAATGAACAAACTTTTAGTTCCTAGATTTATAATTTAATCCGTTTATGTATATTGTGCATATTTTATTTCAATCCAATGTAAAGGCTAGTCCTTAGTTAAATATAAACTTTTAAAGTAGATGATTAATTTTAACCCCTAGAAGTGTGAAGTATTCGACATTCATACCATTCCGAAACAAAATATATAAAATTAGGTTGACTAATTCCAAGATCTCATTACTTTTTATGTAACTTTCAGAGTTTAAATTATTAAAGTATTTCCGTTTTTTAAATAAATTTATTGAAAGTATTCTAATATTTGCACTAAATTAATAATAATGTGAACCAAAAAATGAAAAATAATTCATTACCGATGCCAGTAATAAACTAACTAATTTAAGCAGATTACTAACATAAGAAAGAGAGTAAGTATGAAGCATTTAGATATTTAGCATCGTTAAGAATTGTCTTGCAAAAGGCCAGAAAGGATAAAATATTTTTGTATAATCTATTTAAAAATGCATTGCCTTTAAAGAAAGCACAGAAAAAAGTGGAAATACAATACTGCAAGTGTAAGAAGAAACAGGATATAGCAATTATATTTTATAATATGCGCGATTTCACCATGTTTTCCATAACTGGAATTTAAAAAATGTTTTGTGACATTATCAATGAATTTTCTACAGAGTCGCATGCCTTTGAAAAAAAAACCCAAATATTATACATTATAATAAATATTTGGAATTAAATAAATATTAGATTAAAAAATAATGTATATCCATTTTGGGTGATATGACATAAAAAGTGACATAATAAGGATAGAAAAAAGAAAATGTCTGTATGGAATTGTTTAAATGGTAAAATCTATTTTGGTCACTATTTTTATAATAGTTAAACTAACTAACACAGCAGAAACATGCATATAAACATATGAAAAACAATGTTTTAAAAAATCGATGCCACTTGGAACATTGTCTCTATTACTCTGTAGCCATTCAAACTTGAGTTGCATTGAAAAAAAAAAGAAATAACGAACAACAACACAAATTCCAGTAAGCACAAAATACAATATTTTTATCATAAAGTTGTCTGTCTAGAAAGTTTGAAGTAAATGTATGGAAAAAACCAAGAATAAGGAATGCGGGTTTGTTTTTCAGTTCTGGCTTAAACGAACCTCCGTGGTCTTTTAAAATATTTTAAAATGTTAGAATTCCTTTTAAAACCACGTTTAAAAATATTTTATAGCAACCTGAAACAGACATTGCTATCTTAAAAACTGTTTCAAAATAAATGCAATGCAAAATATTTTGCTGTTTAAGAGAAAATAACTGCCTTCGAAAGTTTTAAAAGTAAATTCATTAAAATTGAATCTTTGAAGTATTCTTCATATTTGTACTGATATGGGTTATAAAGTCGAATTTTTAAGTCTTAAAATTTCTTTGATTAGAATAAGCAAGGTGAAATATTTGATATCCCTGTCGTTACCCAAAATTGCATTAAAACATAATTTTATAATGCTTCAAATGAATATTTAACAGTAAAAACTAACAGACTAAAAGAGTTTCTTTTCATTAAGTTTTCACAGGATAAATTTTACTTCAGAAGAGTTGTTACGTATTCAGAAAGGTACGAGGAAAAATAAATTTATGTAAATTATCGGTATCGTAATGGAAAAAGGAATTCCGTAAAAAAATAAAATTAGCGAATCGTAGTTTCTGGAAATTAAAGAGGGAATTAAAAAAAAAGGTTTTATTCTCTTAGGGCTCGAAAATTTTATCGACCACGTAATTGCCAAAAAGGGATTAAGTTAATAGATAAATATTGGAACTTATGCCTTAAATTTTAAGAGGAAGTTAGAAAAGACATTTTTTCATTAAATGTCTAGAATATATGGCTTCTAATATGCTTCATCATGGAAATATGAAAAATAATTATTTGTCATAGCAAAAATTATAAAAATAAGTTTTGTAGTGCATATAAATCTTCCTTTCTGTATAATTCTGTTTTCGTTAGTATATTTTAAAAACATGTTTAGTTCCAGTAAAAAATGTATTTGAATTAATTTAAGTTTAAATATTTCGACTTCAAATTTT
Organism: Argiope trifasciata; assembly: GCA_026543055.1. NCBI lineage: Eukaryota > Metazoa > Arthropoda > Arachnida > Araneae > Araneidae > Argiope > Argiope trifasciata. The sequence goes on from JAPMOQ010039177.1 coordinate 517,087, forward strand.
CTGGGAGATGGTAGAAAATTAGAGAGATTCTTCATAGTGAAACAAGTAGAACGGCATAATATTTCTATAATAGAATTAAGAAAATGAAATATTACTACAAATATTTAAGGTATAAAATGTTTTTCTAAAAAGGATCTGAATAAAGGAAGTTAAATAAAATATTTAATTGAAAATATTAACTAGAATTAATTCCAGAGTACCAGCTGTTCGCCAAAAGGGGTTACTTTATAACGAATTTGTAAAATTCCCATTAATATAGAATAGGAACTGAATGCTAATTCCCTTCATTGTTGTGTAACACTACTGAAATTAGAAGATTATATTTTCCTCATTCTGTTCAGAATGCATTCTATTTCCTTTCATAATTTCGTTCCGTATTCCAGTATTTCTGCAATTAGTGTAAGCAAATTATTGTATAGTGAGAATATTTACTCATCCACAGTTAGTCTCCCTCTTCATTCTACGAATTTGATATGCGATACATCTGACAATAGTCTGATTATCAATAAATCTCGTAATCAAGAGATGTGTTGAGAGAGTCTGCGATCCTTCAGTTAAATCAACAGTTAAGAGAAGTGAGTAACGTCATTCAAGAATATCTAGAAGTGCTTACCTGCGCAGACGTTTGGATCAAATGCAGATATGAATATACCAGTTAATATTATAGCCTCTACGTGATGATAGATTAAACATTTCTGTATTATACGTTTTATCTGCAAAAAAATATAAAAAATTAAAGCTATATTTATTGGTGAAATTTTAGAAGGAATAGCTATTATAATTATTATGATTTAATAAATCAAATAATGTATTTAATAAATTTTTTATGGTTATATATTTAATGTTTAACTAAAAAAAGACGACAGTAAAAGAGTTGATAAAAAATTTTTCATACATCTCTACTAAAGGTATTATCTTTTTCTCCTTCACAAGATTTTGAGAAATAGAGTTACGAAATATGTATCTTTGCATTGAATCTTTTATTTATTAAATCTGTCATGCATTCTTTAGTGATTCAATCCTGGTATACATATGAGGACGAAAATCGGATACGCAATTTGGATGCTTTTCCTCTGAATGTTTGAATTCATTGAAATTCATTGAATGAAATTTATGTTCATCGAGTTTTCTAACATTCGAGCCACAGGACTAACAGTCTACCCCTAGATAATATTGTTCGAAATTTCATAGATATCTTAAAAATGGGTTAAGTACATAAATCAAATTTCATCTATTTAGCTGAAAGAGTTTTTAAGTTATTGTATTCGCAAACATACATAGAGAAATAACTCCAAAATTGTATTTTTCTGCTCGAAAAATACAATTTTGGAAAACGATCTAAAATGGAGTGAGTCATTAAAATGTCGAGTTGGAATTTTTAAACAATTACAATGCGTTTTCCTTGATTTTTTAGAGTATGAAAAAGTAAAACGAGATTATCTTTTTGTGTGAAACTAATGTGTTTTCAAAAAAGAATTCATTTACATATTTTTCTCATATTATGCAGTTTTATTCGGCAAATATTCACATAGCTGAATTATTCTAAGAAGCATTTAAGTAGAAAGGATATTTGTTTGTGTCACCGGCATTATGCGTAATTACAAAGAGTCAAAATGTTTGTCGGCAGAAAGCGGAACGAAGGCATCCTATTACACTACAATAAAAACAGGGCAATTCTACCATTAAGGAGCGGGAAGTGAAGCTAAGTTTCTTTTATTACCAGAAAAGGATCTTGCTTCATCGATTGTCGGGAACGATTAGAAGGGAAAGGAGTTGTTTTAGGGGAGAATTTATATTTTTTTTCAAATCTGAACTTTGAAGATAAATATAAAGCTTTACGATTCATACTCTATTAAAGATAACCATTAAAAATATGTTTCATATTTTAAATACTTTATACTTCCTTTCCTTAATGTATCCGACTATATTAAAAACACTGGTTGTCGACCACTTAGCCAGTGATGGGGAAACTACGTACAGCGGGCCAACTCCGGCCCGCGGAAAAGTTTAATCCGGTCAGTTTAAGAGTGCCGTCGTGAGAATATTTGAAAGCATTCTTGATTTGTAATGCGACGACCCGCCTAAAAACTACCTGCGGCGATATTCAAAACACAGTAGTTCAAAACACAATTCAAAAATATTTTCAGAATTTGAAAGGGGATTTTAGGACTTCAGAAAAATGGAACCAGAGTTTAGTATTTTTGCTACCCCATTCAATGTTAATTACGAAGAAGTTGATGCAATTTTTCAACTTGAGTTGATAGAACTGAATTGTAATACTCACCTGAAACAAACTTTTCATACAGTACCATTACTAGAATTTTATAAAAATTTAAGTCCAAATAATTTCCTAAATCTAATTACTCATGCAATGAAGATAATGACAATGTTCGGCTCATCTTATATATGCGAACAAATCTTTTCAACAATGAAACTTAGGAAAACTTCTTTAAGAAACAGAATTACAGATGAGCACCTTTCATCAGTTTTGAGAATTTCTGCTTCGCAAATGGAACCGGACTATGATGAAATTTTGATAAAACAGTCTCAATTTCATTTTTCACATGCACCATCAATCAGTAATGACACCAGAAAATAAGTGATAATACTTCACATCAAGAACTACACTAAATTCATTTTATATTTTGTGCTTATAATTTTCTTACCTTTTGCTTTTTTACTATTAAAATAATAAGTGTATGTAATAATATATGTATATGTTTATAGAACACATAATTTTTTTCTTTGGCCCGCTACGATCGTCTAGTTTTTAAAAATGGCCCGTCTTAAAAAAAGGTTCCCCACCACTGACTTAGGCGAATATTTTTTTATTGTTCTTTCATGTAGTGCAGGCTTTTCTCTTTCGAAAACAGTTTATCTTTCCAAGGAAAAAAGGACCTGATTTGTCATCCAGGGTCACATATTTTTCAGCTAATAAAAGGTATTATCTTCTCTGTTAATTGGGAGCATTTAATAATTTAGGATGTTTCATTAATATTGGCTGTAAATAAGGAAGCTATATTTTATTTCAATTGAATTTCTGCGATTCCAGGAAATGTAGTTATAAGTATTATTATTTTTTTTAATATAAAGATAAACAAAAAAATAAAACAATATTATGAATCAACATATTTACGAACTAATGTTTCAAAATAATAAGCGTTTGAAATTCTTAACTGATAGTGACTTTAAAAAATATTGATAGGATTTTAAAAGCTCATTGTATACGAATTTTCCAAAATTTTCTTAAGCTTTTATGAACTACTATTAATGATTTACAAGTTGAATTTTTAAAATTTACTATACAATCAAATGTATGCTAAAAATAAGCGAATTATGTCAAATTGTTTATTAGGACATTAAAAGTTGTAATATTTAAGTAGCAAACAAATACTGAAAATGTTCTGAAGCTATCGAAATATAAATGGTATTATTTTATTATGGTATTAAAAATGCTATTCTTATAAATGGTCTTTAATGCTGAAGATAATATAAATTAATATGTTAAGATTTTCAGATAAATATGATATAATTGATTTTCTAAATATGATTTAAATTTGAAAATAACAAATTGTAAAGTAATAGAATGATCCAAAGACGTTGATTTTAAAACAATAAAAATATATGACTTCACTGGATATTTAATTGTTTTTAACTTGAGAAATTTTGATCAATATTTTAATTTCTACACAGTTACTGTAGATGGTATGAGATATGGATAGTAAAATTGGCAAAGTAGGGAGCTGTAATTGAACTCTGAATAAATCTTTAGCATGTAACAATAAAAAGAAGTAAAAGTGACTACAGGAAAGGTATTTACTTTTATTTATAAATATATGGATAGCTGCATGCATCTAGTATCAAAATGGTTATCTAAACAAAACAAATTCTATGAAAATATAGAACACAATTTGTTAATGACACGATCGATACTATCTTAAGTATTCAATTACAAAGGAAATTATCAGAATCATACGAAGGTTTAATTTTTCATCTTACAAAATACTTGCAATTGTGGAACCAAAGTATATATGTGTATATATATATAATGCAGCAGGTAATAATGATATCTGATTGATTTTCAACGATGATAGAATACAAAAATGCGATTTATCTCAAATATTTTTCCATGGAGAACGCTTTGGAATCTCCGCCATTAACGGTAATGAGAAAAGAGACGCTCCTTTAATGATACCGGCGAACCGAAACACATTTCCAAAGGGAAAATAAGCAGAAGCAGGAATAGAAAAAGAAATAAGCAAAATGAAAAGATAAAATGCAATCCAAAAGACAGAAATTCCAGAATGAAAAAAACCTGGAGGGTTAATTCCCTTGCAGAAAAATCCGAAAAAATTTAATTATTATTGAATGCAGCCAGCCACATATTAAAATTCAAAAAATAAAATTTTGTAAACAAATGATATTAGAGCACAAATATTCGAGTGAATAAATTTAAATGAGATCTATAAGTGCGTTTTTCTAATGATGACGTAAAAATTCCCTTAAAAACTTTTGAATTTTGTTAATAGTAATAGTAAGTTTCCTCAATAACACACACACAAAACAGAAATTGAAATACTATATTTTGTTCCAAAATATCGATTTAGATGATATAAATAAATTATTTAGTGAAATAAAACCAACATAAATTGACAAAATTTTGTTTTAAATTTTTCAATCACATTAAAAGATTGGATTTTCTATTAAAGCTGGATTAATACTACATTTGTTACGCCCTTTCACAGGTAACTGGAGAATGAATTCCCCTCAAGATATTTGTAATAAGTAATTACAAATTAATAGTTTGAATATAGATATCTGTCTAAGTCAAAATCTCCATTAATTTTGCCTCGGATCCCTTTTAAGCATTCAAAATTTGACAATTCGAATAATAGAAAAATATTACTCTGCGTTATGGGCTATTCATTTACCAACTTCAGTTAAATATACGCCCTTTTCTTGAACAATTTCTTGAACTAGTATATATGATTAAGAAAAACTATACATAATATTTCATGAATATATCTTTTTTAAATAAAGATAATAATCTGTGAATTTTTCTATTTTAGAATAAATGCTATACAACATTCAAAATACAATCTGAATGTTTATTTTTTTAATAGGCTATGAACAAAATTTTAAGATGTTTCTTCAGTTATTAGAGTGTCAGCGCTTTGTACCCATTTTATGATAAAATTCTTTTGAAATTAACGAGATATGTAAATGAATTATTTAGTTTATATTCCCAAAATTTATTAATTATTCAGAAATTAAAAACTGTTGATTGTAGTAAAGGTTATTACTGCTGTAAATAATATTATGAATTTTTTGGGAATGAAATCAAAACAGTAACAGAACTTTTATGAAATGAGATTTAAATGATTTAAAAATAATTAATTTCACTTTCCCTTCAAACACATTTTAAAGCTTTTTAATCCTTACTAAGGGCATGGGAAATATACTTCCCAATGCATTCATCAATCCCTGTATGAAATTATGCCTGTTGTTATATATTCTCAAATATTTTTCCACAAAACAATAACCTATATGTCCCTATCTCACACAAAATGTTGCATCTTGATTTATTATCTGGTACCGGGCACGTTGCTCGCCGCAAAAGAAATAATTTCGGAAATGTCGTTTAAAAATAACTGCTTTGTTTAATTAGCAGTGATAGAAAGAATAATGTTTATTTTCGTACCCGAAATGAATACATTCTTTAAAATTGAGTGATACATAAAGGTGAAGCGTAGATAATATTAATTATATTTTTTTAAAACTTTATTATTCCCTACTTTAGGGTTATCAGCATTTTTGTTTTGTTTTGTTGTTCCATCTTCAGTAGAAACAAATAAGAACAAATAATAAGCATTGAAAGTTTCATCGCAATCCGTTGAATTATGCAGGGATGCATAAGAGACGTACAGACAAACAATCACTTTTATTTATATCAATCACATAATTTTAATAGGCCTATAACCATTACGTAAGTGCAAGTAAAAAGTATTCGAAATTTCATCGCAATGGGTTGGGCGGTATGACAGCGCAGAAGACACATACAGATATACGTTCATTTTTATTTATATAGATTAATTATTCCTCAAATTAATTAATGAATCAAAGATTATTTATATAATAAATTGAGCTAATTGTCTTTCTTAAATCTATCTTAATTCCGCAATTATTTCAATATACCATTACTAGAAAAAAATTGCCCTTTAAAGAGTTAAAACGTCTAAGAATAAAAATTTTAATATAACTGTGTATAAAGGATTCTAAATATCACGAAATGTTCATTTCAGAATATCACACTATTTGATTGAAATATCCAAGGTTACAAGAAAATGAACATTGGCAATTACCAAGAAGAATAACTGAGTTACCATGAGGGAAATTACAATTTCGTTCATCTCAGGGTACTTCAGCACTCGTTCCGGTGTTCAAATTTTCCTTCTGCATTCGAGATCACCTCCGAAGTTCAATGCAACACAGTTTCAGTAAGGTAATCGAACACTCATTTCGAAAGGATTCATCTTACTCAACAGGCTATTCCATCAAGTGTACAATTTCTGCCAGAAGCCAGCAGAGTTCACAACCGATTAGACAAAGCGTCATTAAATGTTGGTTGAATAATGCACGCTCGGCCCCATAAGGTGCAGTTCAATCTCTCAAACTAATGGTGCCAAAATCGTGTTGCGTCTATCTATATAAATAAAAATGAATGCTTGTCTGTGTGTCTCTTACGCCTTCCTAAATTGTTCGTCCGATTGTGATGAAACTTGGTCAGACTATTGTTTACAACTATGGAATGGTTATATGGTTATAGGGATAGTACAGTTATCGAAAATTAAACAAAAAATGTTTGAAACTCAACTGCATCTATTTATTAAGGATTCATCTCCAAATAACTCACCGAGGAGACAACAGGTTCTTTAGAAATGCTGAATCAAAATTAAAAGTTAATATTTTGTGGCTATGGTATACAAATCATTCTCAAAGGTAACTTTATGACAGAATATGGGGAAAAGTTTTGAGAAGACGAATAATAGGGTTTTTAAATTTTAATTAAATTTTAGCGGTTTTCCCGGTAATTACTAAAAAGATTGTAGTACAAGTAATTTTGCACCATCTTAATTTTCACATTTCTTATCTTTTCAACTATATTAACGATTCTATTGTATGAAAACATTTTTTATGTTTAGTTAATTAAAAATATTTTATCACCTTTTCTAAAATTATATTTGAGAATTCTGAAAGAATATTAAACGAATCATAAGATAGTTTCTTTCATTACCATTCTGAAAGAACACCAGGTTTCGCAATTCTAAGAGAATATACAAATCGAATATATAAAAATGAATATTTGTTTCTTCGTATTTTATATACTGTCGTACCATTCACTCTGTTTCGATAATACATTGCCAATTTATTGATTTATTGCGATAATATTTTTTTCGGCCGCAGCAACGCGCCCGGTACAAGCTAGTAAGAAATAAAATACAATAGTAATCTTCAGAATTAGGAAATTGAAAATTTCGAAATTATCTAAATGCAATATAAATCTGTAATCACATTTTGTAGCTAATTATATATACATCAGCATTTGTAAAATTATTTTTCTCATTATCATAAAATTCTGATGATTTAAAAATATTTATAATCCGAATAGTTTAGTTACATTGAACTCTATGGCTTAAAATCCAAATGTAGTTTTAAACCTTTTAAATTCTTTTAATGGTCTATAAAATTTGTAGTAACATCAAAGAAAAGCTTAAAATATACAGTGAACAACACAATTTCTCATAAAAGAGTAATTTTGTTTCGACATTCTCTCTGTCCTCTGAGATGGCCCGACTTTCAGACAACATAAACTATTCAAAGAAATCAATTTATCCAAGTTTCGGATGTCTGACTATAAAAGAGACTCCATTACTTTCCTTTCCATTGGAATTCTATAAAACTTGTATTGTTTGGGCTGTCAACACGGAAGACTGAAATATTGTCTAATCAGACCACTTCAAATGAAATTGTTTTTATTCAAAATGTTAGCTATGTTCTATTTGTTTTTATTCATATAGCTAATAAAGATATCAATTGTTTAATAAAAGAACGTTTATATGGGGCTTGATGTCACTTTTATGGTTTAATTTACTGAAATTATAAACAGAGACATTTCTATCTTTCACCAAAATGTCAAACAATAAAGTACATGAAAATAAGGAGAAAAGAGTGACATTTAGGTTATGAATAAAGGAAACAAAATACATATTTTTATGAAAAGAAAACACACTTTTCAAAACGGATATTTTTTGTTATTTTATTGAATCGTATCTGAATCCAGATAGAGCATTGAGTTTAAATTTTATTCACTGGAACCGCAAGCTTTTGTTAGCAGTTGTTTATACGTTGCAAATTTCTTTTCATACTTGAAATACGATATTAAATATTCCATTTCATTCATACATATATATCATTAAATACAATCATTGTTTTTTTTAATTTAAAAATTTTAAATTTTAAACTTGTTCGAATCCGAAAGAACTTTTAGTTTGCATTACAATTTTTAGTTTTGTTTACATAATTTATATTAATTATATTAATTTAAATTTGTTTCTGAAATAGGTTTTATTTCATTTACTTTTCAATTTTGTCAACTTTTTGTTGTTTAATTCCGATTTCCGAATTAAATTTTAATTTCGATTTCGAACTAATTAGTTTTGATTTAATTTTTGTCGACTCAGGAAATTTTGTTTTAACTATTTTAATGCTTTAATAGTTATATATATATATAATATTATATTTTATAAAAGATGATATTGATATTAATAATTAATTTTTTTTAAATCTATATAAATAAAAATGAATGTTTGTCTGTTTGTCTCTTATGCGGTGCCGTACCGCTCATCCAATTGCAATAAAACTTTGACAATTTATTACTTCTACTTGTGGGATGGTTATAGGCAGAGTAAAATTATCTAATATACAAAAATCATTTTCGGATCTATTTACCGCATCTTTCAAACAAGCATTATTGTTAAATATATTGCCAAGGTGGCACATCAGATTCAGTAAGAATGCTAAATTCAAGTCAGATGTTAATATTTCGTTGCAATTGTATGTAAGTGCAATGTAAGGCTCTCTTTGAAGTAATAGTTTTATTAAAGAGTGTGCGAGAAAATTTTTGGGGAACCAATACTATAGGTTTAAAATTGCATTTAAACGTTTAATAAAATTTTATCGATTTTTGTAGTCACTTCTGAAACATGTAGAACAATTAATTTTGCACCATCTTAGTTTTCAAAAAATTATCTTTTCAACTATATTAAAAACTTTATGGTATACATTTATTTTCTACCTTAACTCAATTTTGAAGGAAAATATTTTAATCTCATTTCCTAACATTAAACTTGAAAATTCCAAACGAATATTAAATGAATCACGAGATACATTAAATAGTTTCTTTTAATACCATTCTGAAAGAAAACCAACCATTACAATTCTAAAAGAATACACAAATCTGATATATAAAAATGAATATGTGTTTGCAGAAGGGAGTAATTAAAATAGAATGAATACTGTTCATGCTTCTCCATTACATATCCTTCAATTTCAATGAATGCATTCATTGCCGACAAGAAAATAAATATCCTTCTTAATGAAACAAGATAACTATTTCATATTCCAAACGATATTTCCAAGATTATTTCTTCTGAGCAATGCACTGGGTACCAGCTAGTTACCAATAATACTTTATATCTAAATTGAATGTAAAAAAATGGATCGAATTAAACCTACCCAGGTTACATCCGAGGTTAGAAATCCGGCAGGAATCCTTTCCCACATGATGAGAGAAAGAAAATAAATGACGGATGAATTCCTAAACCAGCATTTTCTCATCGGGGAATCTTTTCTTTGCATGGGATCTGATAGAAAAGGATCACAGTGTCAGGGGATGCCCGGAATGTTATCGCTCAAAGGTGAGGATAGCGTGGTATCATCTATTTAAAGAACACGCGGACCGACTTCTTTTTCGGAACACGGTGATTTAGGTGGGAAGAACATAAATATGCGAGTATATCGTGATTGGGGAAAGAGTTTTGTGTAATGCAGCTTGGTAAGATTCACATTTGCACTCAGAATTTACATAACGGAATAATAATTTTTCCTAATATCGCCTATCTGGAATAACCTTCTCACTCCAAACATTTTCTGTTTTTGTGGCAAAAGGAAAAGTACTCCTTCTCGGTTATACTTTGTGATAAATCAATTTTTCAAGTGTAACTATTTTTTACCAATTTCAAACTTCAAATGGGTTTAATTATTTGATTTGCCTTTCTTCAAAGTATGTGCAGAGAAATTGAAGCACTGCTAAAAGTGGACAATATTTTGTATGAAAAATTGCAAAAAGAGCTCTTGTTCTGGCTTTCTGTTCCGGATGTGCATGGGAAAGCTATGTTTGAACAGCGAGTCTTTTGAAAGCCCTTTAAATTCTATTTTTTAAAATTGTAATTATAAGCTTTTCACAGGTGTAACACCACTTTCGGCCCACACCTAATCATCATCATCATTATAGGGAAAAAGCAGAATTTAACATTTTCTGTTTTTACTAAAATAACTGTAATGGGGATTTAGTTTGTGATTTTTTTAATAGAGGTTTTCAGCATCGGAGGTGGAAACATTATTTTTTTTTTGAATGGAGCTAAAATTTTTGTTCAATTGTTATGACTAATTTAATTCAGTTTAGGAAGTTATTAATTACGTATTATTACTTTTAACAAATTAATAATAATCAAATATTTCTTGATAAAAGATAAATGTTTATAGAATGTACATATCATATCATAACTAGAATAAAAATAATCAAATATCAGTGTTATATTAGTGCCTATATTTTTAAAACTTAATTTATAAATATTGATGCTTTGTGAAAAAATTTTGATATTTGTTCCAACATTTTACTTAAAGAAAATAGCTACTTTCTGGCATACACAGAAATGATCTTTTCTTTGTAAGATTAGAAATAAATCTAGATTTCAATTTTTTATACTATATATTTCAACAATTTTCTAATCTCAATGCTCAACAATTCAAAATATTTTATTACAATAAAACAGGACAGCACAAATCTTTTAATTAAAAGTTTTTTTAAATGTGTTTACATTGAAATTGTTTGACCTTCTGAAAACTAAAAACCGTAACGCTATTCTTATTATATTTAAGGGATACTTGGAACTTTATTTCATAACTACCTGGCAATTTTTGAAATTGTATTTCTAAATTTAAAAAGAATCTCCGAAAATTTTACTGAATATGTAGTAGAACAACTTAAATTACAAATTTTCTTAATATATCCTTCATCTTGGTATGGGATCAACTGATTATTCAAAAAATATTACTTAGATTTAATGTAAATTAAATATTAAATATCTCATACAGTTTTAGTAAAATCATGCCTGTTCTATTAATTATTGAACATGGACTTCCTTAATGCAATCAAATTCTGCAACTTCACAAATTCACGACAAGTAGAAGATAATTTAAAGCTCACGACAGCCAAAATCATACTACATATTGCTTTTCAAAGTAATGCAACGGCATTTTTTTTCCTGGGAACTTTAAAAAGAGGATTTATAAACTTTTTTTTGTCTTGTCCATGAGAGTCGAAACTAAATATGCCCATGAATTTTGAAAATTTCTTCTGCGACTTGCTTGATGTTGTCTCCATACGGATCTATCATAGTTGGCAGTACACCAATCTTTCTCAGGCTGGCGTTCATAGCCGGACACTCGTAGATGTGAGTAGGCGTAAGCTGTGTATCAGGACAATGATCACAACTTCTATAGATCTTCATACCCTCTCCATCGATCTTCATACCCCTGTGGTGTCCGGTTCTCAGCCTAGTTATGGTTTTAATAGTAGATCTGTTCGCAGTTATTTCAGAGAGAAGATGTTTGACATGAATGGATTTTTCTCTAAGTTTATATCTGGCCACTGCATTCGCATCCTGAAGAGAAACATCAGAGCAGCTAGTGTTGAGGTCTCTGCCCTCCTTGGCCAATCTATCCGCAGTTTCATTATCTTCTATGTCAACGTGTGCGGGAATCCATAGGAGGACGCACGTCTTGTTAATAATCTGAAGATCTTGAAAACAAGAGATGATTTCTTGGGTGGAAGAAGAATGTCCTTTTAGAATTGTTGGAGGGCGGCCTTTGAGACGCAAAAGATTACTAGGCCTTTTGCCTGCTTGAAAGCGGGATGAGCCTTATAGATATTAAGTGCCTCCAGAATTGCCTTCAGCTCACAAGTGAACTTAGAGTCTATGTATCTGGCACCATATTTGCCCTGGTGAGAATCACCATCCGAAGTAGTTAAAAGCCCACTGGCACCCCCGTTGGTGATGGTTTTGTCAGAGGAGCCATCTGTGTATGCATGTGCAAAGTCAATTTTTGGAAATTGTTCTATTGCATTGAGTCCCTTTTTTCTAATGATGTCCTTTTGTTCATTTTTGTTGCATGGCTCCAAAAGGTCAATGTGAACGCTGGTGTTCATTGGAAGCTTTTTGAAAGAGATGGGTTCTTGAACAATAGCCCATTTGTTGTGTTCAAGGCCAACACTTGCCCTGATATCTCTATCATATTGCATGGGTGAAGATTGTTTCAGTCTTGACTTATCATTCCCCTCTCTAAAGGCAATGCGGGAAATATGTTCTGGAGGGAGACTACATATTTTGTTCGTAAACTTAATCATATTTACTTTTCTTCCATTTTGTAGACTTTCAAGTCCACATTTGTAAACTTTACTTTAATTGTATGAGTACGTTCAGGGGTATTGTAAATGGAATGAAATATATTTATGAATAATCAAAGCATAACGAATTCATGTAATTGTCCATTTACGGAAAGTAGTAGTATATTAGCTCGTAGTATTTATAAATTCCATAAAAATTTACATATAATATAGAAAAATATAGAAACATAGTTTAATATGTGAAAAAAAATGCTGATAAATTACATTATATTAGTTAAATGATAGTAAACACAACAACCATATTAAAAGTTAATGTTCCAAAATGGGCGTGAAAATAATTTTCGAAAAACACCAAAAATGAGGGGAAAAATAATTGCTACAAAATAAGTTTTTGCGTCCTTATAAAGAATATTTTCGAATGCTAAAACTGAGGATTAATCATTTTTTGTATAATAATATTTCCAGTAATTATAGATAAAAAATATTTGGCTTTAATTTTAAAGAATTAAAACTGCATTAAAATTAAAACAAAAGCGGCTTCAATAGGTAAATTAAAAAAAGATTAAAAAAATTTAAGCATTAAATTTTCTAGTCTTTTTATTTATTATATAGTACGATATAGCGGAGATAAGCTAGATTAAAAATCTTAAGGTAAAAATAAAACTATCAAATTCAATTATCCTGAATATATTAAGTATAAAATATACAACTCGAGAAAATCAAAATCCAAAATTTGCTGGCAGCAATTCTAAGTTTCTTCACAAAACTTAAAACTGTACAGCGAATGCCCTGGAAACCGGAGCAGAAGTTTTATAATTAAGCTGCCTGACAAGATATCGGATGACCGCGATCTGATTTAATTAAATTCGAGATGCGAGCCAAAACAATTGCTTTCTCGACGTCGATTGTGCCATAGATCTTTTGAAGTTCACCAAAAGCGCCTCTCGGATCACTAATCATTGAAGAAAAATTTCAAAGTGTGCGTTAATCAAGCACTTCGCGGTTACATTTCATCTGATTATTTACGCTCGGCGATCGGGGATTGGCTTCAAATTATAATATTGCAATCAATTCCATAATCTTTTAAAGTTCGGGAAGATTGTTAATTTCGTCCTTCATAAAGAACTATTATTAATAACATTATTTCGATGTTCCGACATGTTATTTATTGATACTAGCTGGTACCCGGCGTTTTACTGCAGCCGAAAAAATAATATTAGTATTAAGTAATGTTATTAATAATAATCAATCAATAATTTCGCAATGTTTTATCAAAATAGGAAGGACGGTAAGAAAGTACATAAAATAAGAACAAACAAATATTCATTTTTATGTATTAGATTTGTATATTCTTTTCGAATTGTAAAGTTGTTATTCTTTCAAAATGGTAATGACAGAATATATTAATTGTATCTCGTGATTCGTTTAATATTCTTTCGGAATTCTCAGATTTTTAATTTTAGTTATTTTAATTTAGAATACCTAATTAAGATATTTTCTTTCAAAATTTATTGAACATAGAAAATATATTTATACCATAAAATCTTCCATATAGTTGAAAAGATAGTTTAAAAAAAATTAAGACAGTGCAAAGTTATTTGTACTATAATATTTTTGGAAGTTACTGCAAAAAATGCTAACATTTAATTAAAATTTCAAACCCCCAGGATCAGTTACCCCAAAATTTTCTCGCATAATCTCACTGTAATAAAGCTGTTATCTCTGAGAACGACTTTCACGACATTAGTGTTCAATTGCTATACAATATGAACCTTTCACTTGGATTTAGCATTTCTACTGAATCTGTTGTATCTCCTAGGCAACTTATTTGAAGATGAATCCTTGGTAAATAGATGCGGTTGAGATCCGAATTTTTATTTTTAATTTTACATAATTGTACTGTCTCTATAAAGTACCCGTTCATGTTAGCAATAAGTTGACCGAGTTTCATTGCAATTGGACGAACGGTTTAGAAAGGCATAAGAGAAATACAGACAAAAATTGATTTTTTATTTATATAGATTTATTTTTTCTCTGTGAACATTTTTGATTTTATCTTATTCCGTTTTTAAAATTTTATTTGATTAGTTTCATAACTGTAACAATATTATTTCACATTTAATTCTTACAGTTTCATCTTCTTTATGGATAGTCAACAATTTTGAATTAAAAAAACATTTAGGGAATACTCAGATTCTATACGCCAATTAATCATTTAATTTTAATTAGACCTGATCCAATACGAGAGAAGACATTTAGAATATTTGAGCATAAATTCATTACAAGATTCAATTTTAAACGATTATAAAATAGAGTTAGTTAAAAGAATTATAAAACCATTCGTAATAAGCTATACATACTTTTGTCGTTTTCCCTATACGAAATGAAAATAATTAATTCTCAGATGAATCTTTTCCTGTGTACAAACAGTTGTTGCAATTATTTCTGACAATAATTCAAAAAGTAGACTAAAACATTTTGTACGCTGTCTTTATACTACTTATAGAGATATTTTCTTCAAATTTTTGCTGCGTGTTTTTGAATACCACAATTTTAAAACCTCAATGGGGAAAATAAATTGGGTACACAGTTTTATCACTCATGGGGATCCAAAGTTTGCAACAAACTAGTCCAATGAGTTAATGTCTATCTATTTATATAAATAACTCAAGAATTTTTTACAAAATGAATGAAATTAACATTTTAAATCTGCATTAAATGTTGAATGTTTTTGGCTTAAGACATACATAGAGCGTACTATATTTCCTTCATTGTATTTTGATATATAACACTGTACTGTAAAATAAAATACATTAGACAATGACTTGCTTACATAGATGTTTAAAATTCGTTTCCAATAGCAAAACAAAACTGGATTTGTTTTCTGAGTGATGAAAAATGTTTCAATGAACGTCCAGTTTTTTACTCAAATCTTATTCCTTTTTTTCTGGAATGTGTTGTTTTTCCTTAGAGGAAAAAAGTTAAAAATTCTAATGTGAATTATTAATACTTTATTTAAAATTTTATTACGTTAGTTTACCCATTTTGAATTTCATTTATTCAAAAGTCACTGGCACATAATCGAAACTGTTTTATTAGAACAATTTCGTTCAAACTGAATAATTTTATTATAACAATATTGAACTTTTAAACGTAAAGTGTCAATGGATTTATTACAAAAAATTACCTCCACTATTTGGCCAATCAAACGCGCGTTTTTCACAGATTCTAAAAATGAAGGCGAACAAAATATTTTTATATATTTAATTGCTGATAATTGTTAATTTGACCATTTATGTTGATACTTCAACCATTTAACCTTTGGTAATTTGTTCAATAAATTGTTATATTGATAATGTTTCGATAATTTGGCTGTTTCAATTGACTGTTTAGTTTTATTGTTTATTTTTTGCAACTTTCTTTGATATAAGGATGCTACATCTACGCCCCTAAATGCCGTTGTAATTGGCCTCATTGCAAAAAGCATACTAAAAGATATTTATATAATTACAAATTCACTTTTTTTAAGTTAAAGGGAGATCCCTGATTTTGCATCTAGTATTTTAAATATGATAATTCTTCTGATTCATCTTTCGTTTAAAAACATCCATCCAACATTTTTCCAATGAATAACTACATAATAGAAACAACTTAAACACAACAGATTTGATAGCAAATATTACAAAATGTAGAATTATGTACTTCCGATCGCCTTAAAAAACATCCATCCAACATTTTTCAAATGAATAACTACATAATAGAAACTACTCAAACACAACAGATTTGCTTTCAAATATTACAAAATGCAAAATTACATACTTCCGATCGACTTTATATGCGAGAAACGCGATAAAAATAAATCCAATAAAAGCTCCCAAACAGAATATTCTAAATTCAATAGACATCCGCAGAGATATCTCCAGATAAAATTTCAACGACTTCTCTCCCTATCATTGCTGTAGATATCGAAACATTTCGGATTTTTGGGGGAATATAAAAGCTATCATTTCTGTATTCGCATTCTTTATCCACGCTATGAAGCTAGCGAATAAACTTATCTTCCTACCCTCTTTGATAAGAGCACACCACGTATAACGGTAGCAGAGTGTCTTAGCAACCATAAAATACTTATGCCGCTCATAAAATTTGCACATTCCGTGTTGATCGAAGTTAAAGGAAAATAAGTTAGAAAACGCTATAAAAGATTTTCGAAACGTATTATATATATATATGCAGGATTTCACAAAGCTAAAAAACAGTTTAAAGAAAGCAGTAGAAGTATTAAAAAATTCTCGCAGAATGTATAATATTTTGTAAGTCCAGTAAAGTTTATGAAATGTGGCGTCCTGACATAAGGATAACGTGTCTTCCCCGTGATTTGGGCGTCCCAGGTTTGAATCCCCGTTCGGACGTGGTTGTTATTCTGTATTCTATCTGTGAGTAGTGTGTGAATGTGCCCCCCCCCCCCGTAAAAAGGGGTTGTGCTCTTGGCCCTAGTTGGCGCTACCGAAAAACAAGGGACGTTAATTCAGGCTTAAATCGCTGACTATCGGTCGGTGGTCTTGTAAAAGTCCTATTGGTAAAAACAAAAGTTTATGAAATAGATTATTGAGACCATTTTGTCAATTTAATTAAAATAGTGAAGAAATTTTTATACGATTACAGATTTACTTTTTCAGAAAAAAACTTGTAAAGAATATGCTTTAAAAATAATTTAAATTTTTTGAAGCAAACATGATTTCTGATTCTTTTTAAAATTTTTTAGAAATATTCTGCAAAAGTGAGAGAATCCGGTCTCATAAACATGGTTCCTTTAAGAATCAGTCTTGTAATATGCACATAGTGCGTGCATAACAGAACATAGAGTGAAATTAATTTTTATTCTATCAATTTCAAAGGAATTTCAAAAATTGCTTATTTATACGTTAATTAATGGGAAAATAACGCATTTTTAAAAATCTTGGACCTTCAGTCAAGGTAAAGGGCTAAAAATTTGCAAAAAGTATCGTTAGTCGAAAATCATAGACTATGAATTTTGATTTTTAATAGCTTCTTAATATCAATTATCTAAGAAGATAAAATTTTTATTCCAAAAATAAAGAACCTTCTTCATCAAAGCTATATTTATTAATATTTCATTTTAAAAATCTGAAAATTTACTTAAAAAAATATGCGTAGAATATTGTGAAATAGTAGAAGAAGATATGAAATCGCCCGTATTAATAAAATAATTCATCCACTTTGGAAGCAAAAAAGTTAATTAATTTTTTAAAAAAGCATAGGAATTAAATTAAGGACGAGTGGAACCTATGCTTAAATACCATTGTGTAAATGAAGTAGCTGGAAGATAATTATATCAGTCTTAAGGAATTAGAAACGAATAGATGGGATTCCACAAGAACAATTAAAAGTTGGAAAATTGCGTTATCCTCACTTTAGAGATTAACTTTCTGACCCTAGTAGTTTTTTCATTAATTGATTGCTTTTATTGTATGAGCTACCAATTAGACATTCATATGCGAGTATTAGATCATAGAAATGACAAAACCAGAATCATTCTCACATGAATTTTTAAAATGACTGTCTAATTGTAAGAAGGTATTCGATCAATTTATGTCAGAGGTCCTGATTAATGTGTACAGTCATGATCTTACAATAGTTCTTTCTTAAACAAGTCTTACAAATAAACTCAAGATGCTTACAAACTACGTTGTGATTACGTAATCTTGAATTTTTTCGATATCAAGATAATATTTCCATGAAAACGTAAAAAAATATGTTTTGGATATTTTTAAGTAAGCAAGAAATTAATTAGATTACGATATACTAGCTGATACAAGGCGCGTTGCTGCCGCAAAAGAATTAATCTTGGAAATATCGTTTGAAATTTAAAATAACTGTCTTTTTTAATTAGGAATGATCGAAAGAATAATATTCATTTTCGTATCAGAAATGAATACATTCATTGAAATTGAATGAAATATAGGAGAAGTGTAAATAGTATTTATTCTTTTCTTTCATACGTTTTTATTCAAGAGCTTTAGGGTAAACAGTATTTTTTCCCGTCTTCAGCAGAAACAATTCCATTTTTGACTGACCGACTCTTAAGCATACAGCGTGCAATTGAAAAACATGGATTTTTTATGTTCGATCTGCACATTTAAATTGCAAGTAATAAGTTGCTACAGTTTTATCGCGATCTGATGAACGTCACGGCAGCGCATAAGGTACAAACAAACAAGAATCCATTAATCATTGGTTAATAGTTGCGGTAAATACCAAAAATATTTTTTATATATTAGATAAATTAACTATGCCTATAACTATTACGTAAGTGCTAGTAATAAGCAGTCAAAGTTTTATCACAATCGGATGAGCGGTACGGTCGCACATAAGAGACTACAGACAAACATTCATTTTTATTTATATAGATATTTACTGATCCTGCGATTAAGTATATAACACTTGTCAGATACCCACAGAGTGTTGTGCTGACTATCAGAGCGACTACGAGAAAACCAATCAGGTAGTTTGCTTGCAGAAGTTGCTTCGGACATCTTAAAAAAATCTGAATTAAGAAACATTATTGATTCAATGTAATTTATTTAACTCAGCCTAATTGAATTAATGTGTGTGACTTGAGTGGAATATAGTTCGAACTGGAATTGTAACCGTTTTGCGGTGAGCTCTGCTGTATTTTATAAAATATTCTCAAGTTGACAAAAGAGCTGCAAATGATGTGCTTTTATAAAACAAATAGTTTAATTTCTTATTTACGAAATTTCTGATAGAGGCAATTCTTAGACTGTTCTAAGAATACCTTAAACCTTTTTTTAAATATAAACACTTCTTTTTTGCTTTTGAGATTAGGATAACAATAAATTTCCTAGCTTATGTGCTATCACATACTTTAAAACATCTGAAACCATTTTCATCATCAAAATGATCACCAGGATCATAAGTACAATCAGTCGCTAAAGATTTCTAACAAGAAATAAAGAAAATAAGATTAATGTAGTTCTCGAAAAGTTAATTAGTAATATTTCCCAGAATCTCTTTTGTATTTATGTAAATTAACACCGTCTGTTGATCAAACGTTAAATCAAAAATTAAATATTCCCAAAATTGAGAGAATTTTATCTAGAAACGATGAGAGGAAACGATATATACTTATGAATAAAGAGGAAAACTACATGCCACCGAAATTTGTTGAAAAGCAAAAATAACAACAGTAGTTTAACTGTTAAACAACCAATTATTTTTCAAAGAAAATTCAATAGTAATTGATCTATTCATGAGTTATTTATTTTCAAACAAATTTAATAATTCATAATTCATTAATTTAACACTGCTTCTTCCATATTTATCGAATTGTCTTTTGCCTTATTGCTGCGTTTTTTTCTTTAAAGATATTTAAAGATTTAAGTTGACAATCTAAAAATTTAACTAGGGCTACTATTTTAGAGTCAAAGTGAAAGATTATATCAAATTAAATTGCTCCAAACAATTATAATTCTTTTGTGGAAAAAAATTCTCTTACTTTTTTACAACAATTGAGAATCACGTCAATCTTTTGAGCACGAATTATAAATTATACTTAATCAAAAACTTCTTTGGAGATTTATATAGATTTTTTTTCGGCAAATAGGCAAAAATGCTACCGTCTAATGAAATTGTTTAGTTAATTCATGCTTTGCCACAATCACGTAACAAAGATGACAGCTTATTATTTCTTTTTCATTTAAGTGAAAAGATTTCAAAATAAATTTGATAATATTGATTTTACTCACATAATATATAAGGGAAATGTATTTTTTGGATGTCCTGTGAATAATATTACCAGGCAGACAATAACTAAAAAGGACGTCTTGTCCAGTAAAAAGATAGATCATCTTACCAACTAACATATTTTATTGATGATCCGGCTGATCAGGCTGCTAATAACAGACGTCGGTAATGCAGTAAAACTAATTCGAATGTATGCATATTTTTTTCTGTGATGTATAACTAGTCACTATCAACTCGTCTAGGAATTTGGAGTTCTTAAATGTAATTTGGTTATTTAGGTCATGCTCTCAATTTTTACAAAACTGAGTTACGATGTTTTCAGTTCTTTATACAATAAACGCCAACGGAGTGTGGACAAGCAAATTTATCATTTGTATTTGAATAAATTAGAGATGTATAAAAGATTGAATTAAAAAATCTACCTTAAAAAAGGATACAAATGAAAAAATAACATAACAATTGAAGTGTAATAATTGATTTTCTTATTTAGAATTAATTAGAATTTGTACTTGAATGTTCCTTTAAGGAGTTGAAATTCATTAAAATAATAGTTTTTGCCAGCATTCTCAATACGCGTAGAATTAAGAGGATGCAATTGAACGAAAACATGAGCGAAAATAGGTAAAAAGAATGAATGTAAATTAAAATCCTAATTTAAATACTCTTTAATAGCCCTAAAATTAATGGAAAGGGTTAGGTGACTGGAAATACAATTTTATTACAATTATATGGAAGTTTTAAATGGAAAACGACAAGTAACACATTGATAATTAAGTTCAAATATTAGAAATGTTACCATAAATGCCTTTTATAAGCTACATGAGCAATTTTGATAAAATTCACTAAATTCAGTTAACAATATTTTTTTAAAAAACAAGTTGCTAATTTATCTGCTTGAAAAAAGATAACATACATTTCAAAACTCAATGACTCTTAAATTTCATATGGAGTAAATTGAGACGTTTCCAAATGAAACATTATCAGCTAGATTTCATTAGTATTTATGCAGGATATGATAATGCCATTAAAAATATCCATTCGTATAAAGTAAAGATATAAAATAGGATTAATAATGCATTTAGAATATTAAAATTATTTTCCTTATTGTTATTTCAAAATCAAAACGAAAGTTATATCTTTCAAGAATCATTCAGAAAATACATATATTAAAGAAAAAAGAATCTTTAGGGAAATTCAACATACTTCTTAAATTCCATAGATTAGATATTTTTCAAAGTTTCTATTTTATTTGATATATCTTATAATTTTTCTTTTGAAGAATAATTTCATGAATCAATTCTAGGAAAAGAAAAATTAGAAATCGATCCTAAATTTAAAATCGTTCCATAAAACGGAATAGTATTTGCACAAAGATTTATTTAAAATGTTCTTTATTCACGTCCTAAGAGAAAGCTAAAGTTTGAAATTCCCCGTTTTTAATCGAGTTAGTTTTTAGCACGAATTCTTTCGGCAAATAACATTCTCTGTTTACTTAGAGAAGAAGTCAAAGAAGTATTTTGACTTCTTTTATTGTCTGTACTCTTTTGCTGCGTGCAGACACTAAACTAATGTCAAATTATAAAACGCCAGTCTTGAAAAATTTCTTAATTCACCTTGAATAAAACTTTAATAAACCTTCGAATAAATTATACTGTTTTGTTTGCGTTACACTAAAAGATAGCATTTTCTTTGAGTTACATTTCTCATTTAATTCAAAATTTATGTTTAAAGATTGTTTATAATCATTTTATTGGGTTTTCATTTAAAAAACATATAATCGTAGTGGAATTTAATATTTCATAAAGTTCGAACAATGTTATCCCATCAAACTGTAAATGAAATGTTAAAATTTAGCAATATTAAAATCTAACAATTCCACATAATTTCGTAGATAGGCATAGCAAAAAAATTAAATAAAACCTATTTAACAGATTAATTATTTTGAAGGTAATTAAAATGTTAGTAATGTTTTTGAAATATTCTAAATTTTTTTTGATAGGGTTTTCTTTTTTCAAATTTATCCATTTTGCTTGGAACTTACCTTAAATACCATTTACAGGGTGAAAAATACAACATGAGTTGTAAATCTTCATTGAAAATACATAAGGTAAATTATTATAAAGTGTCAACAAATGGTTCATTTAATATACTAAGAAGTATTAAATTTTAAATTTTAAGAACAGTTATTACTTATCCTTTTAAGAATAAAGCTCTAAGAAAGATAATGAAAAACCTCAAATATGGCGAACGATGGAAAAAAAATTATTTATATAAAATTATGTCTCAAAATTTTGAGCTAATCTTTAACTTGAATTAAGAAATATATGATTTAGGACTGAAATTGACGAAGTTGTAAACATTGGAACTAAAAAGAAACTTTTAAGCTTTATTTTATTTCTAAGAATATTTGAGAAATCATTGCAAAGATATAATTTCTATTGATTAAATTTTTTTTTGTTTTAAACTATTTTTTATAATTTGTAATTAATTTGAGTATAATTTTTTAATTAATTTGAAGTATTTTGAATTTGATTATTTTTAAATTAGTTAGAATGTAATTAGTTTAAGTACTTTCAATCTATTTTTTTATTTATTTCGAAATGAATTATTTCTTGATTAATTGATATTTAGCTATATTTAATTAAGTTAAATTTTTTAATCTGAATAGAATTGAATTTTTTAAAATTAGAATTTAATTATTACTTTTTAAAAATTAATTTGAATTGATTGATGAAAGACGAAGTTATAATTTGTATTGATTAATGAAGCTGTAATTTATTCTATTATAATTTCATTATGATAGTACTTTTGTCATTAAATACAAAAATTCACTAAATTTATAATTTTATTCATTAGATATTTTATAACTCAATTTAATTAATGAAATGAAGAACTATTAATCATGCTGGTATAATTTAAGCCTAAATACAATTAAGTTAAATTTTATGAAATCCTATACTTATTCCA
Organism: Argiope trifasciata; assembly: GCA_026543055.1. Taxonomy (NCBI): domain Eukaryota; kingdom Metazoa; phylum Arthropoda; class Arachnida; order Araneae; family Araneidae; genus Argiope; species Argiope trifasciata. The sequence continues at coordinate 540,590 of JAPMOQ010039177.1, forward strand.
AAATATCTATATAAGATCGAAACATTTATTTAAATTATAATTGTAAAAAAAAGAGCTTATGGAGCTTATTTGAATAATTGATAAATATTGATTAAATTTGCTAGAAACAATTGGTATGTGATAGAAAGAACTTTTCCTAACGAAGAAATCTTGGAGAATCAAGAAAATGGTCACATTTAGTGGTCGAAATTCCATGCCAGCAGTTAGTTATCTGTGATAAAAGAGCTCCACGGGTATATAACATGCAAAGAGACCAGAAAATACTCCCAAATATATTCTCTCCACGGCCTCTTTAGCATGAATCATCTTATATAAACATGTATTCGGGGAGAAAAGAATTTGTGGAATTCAATCGCAAAGGAAAGATCTAGAATGCCAAATTTATAAATAAAATTGTTGGAGTTTGTTAGATTTTGTGATATAGTTCATTGGAATATATAAACTGTAAAACTCATATGAATATTTTGGAAAATAGTTTGCCTACTCGAAATCGTTAATATGACAATTTTGAACAACTGAAAGTTTATTTCGTTAATATGAATTAAAATTAATACCATAGCTGGTTTCAACACTTGCCTGTATTTGAGAAATACTAAAGCAATTTCATGAAAATTAATGGGAAATGAATTTGTGTAAAACTTTGAGAAAGTATGCAAGTAAAATAATCAAATATTTTACCTTGAATATAAAGTTTTAGTTTGTATAGATTAATGGAGATATAATTTGATCTATTATAATTTCATTATAATAGTACTTTTGTCATTAAATACAAAAACTTGTTAAATTTATAATTTTATTCATCAATCATTTTAAATTTAATTAATAAAAAGTAAAAATGTTAATAAAACCGAAATAAATTAACCCAGTTATTATTAACTTATCCCATTTATTAAGTTAATTAAGTTAAATCGCATTATATTTATCCAAAATATCCATATAAAATAAATACACTTATTTGAATTATAGAAAAATGAATAAATAATTTTCTAATCATCTCTATGTTTTAAGTTTAATCAATGAAACTCGAATCGATAGAGCAGAAAGATGATCAATTTAGACTACTCAAAATAATAACCATTCCAACAATTGATATAAATAATATAATCAGTGCAAATTCTGATTATTAAAAAAAAGGAAAATGATTCGTCAAAAATTATGCATGGGAATTATGATTATCATGCACAAAATAACCAACAGAGCGTCAATTATAGTATCTTCCGCCTGTAATTCATTTAATATTCGAGGACAATACAACAAAGCTCAAGTATTTTAATTGAACGGTAATTTCCATTAGTCGACTTATTTTCCAGTAATTCGACTTTTTTTCCATAAATGGAAAATAAGATTAATCAAAGATTATAAATGGAAATTATTGATTATCATGCACAAAATAACCAACACAGCCTCGATTATAGTATCTTCCAACAGTAATTCATTTAATATTCTGGGACAGTATAACAAAGCTGAAGTATTTTAATTGAACGGTAATTTCGAAAAGCTTCATATCGCTCAACAAGTTAGCCGATCAAAAGTGCAATTTCTGTCAAAAGTGAAAGGAGTTTGCGAAGTTCAAAACCAGTCTGGCACTACATGAATATAGAACGCTTGCCACCTCTAATATCCAGTTCAAATCTGCTCCAGTAATGAACTCTAAGCTCTCTGCTGTTAATCGATGGTGCAAAGTGAATTCATTTAAAGGGTGCTGGGCAATATGACTCGAAATTAACAGTTCGGAACTGAAGTCGTTGAGAGAGTTCTGACTGAAATAGTAGAGTAGATTGGTATTATTGATACATTGAAATTTTAAATGAGCTCTGAACAGTAACATAATTTCGGAACCGTAAGATTCTTTTTAAACATAAAAAAAGTTTTGAAAATAAAGCTACTTTCGTTTCAAAATTTGTACCAAAGATACCTGAATAATGTAACTTAATAGCTTTATTTTTAGAGATAAAAGAAAAGTCGTTATTGAAACATTAAATCATTTGTCTATTGAATAATAATAAAATAATCATGAATGCAACCATAATATTTTGATTCCATCACATTTCATGCCAAAAATAAAGCAGATTAAATCGCACTATTTTATCAAAAATTAATCAATATTTAATGATATTACAATAATACTTTTTGATAGTTTGGATGTTAGGAATTTTTTAAGTGAAATTCAATTATAAAAGGTTATACTAAAATCTACATCTTTAAGTATTGTTAAGCAATTTCATTATGGAAATCATTTATCTAACTAAATTTTTGATTTTATTCGTGTTACTTCTTGAAATTAAAAAAAAAAAAACGAAAAAAATGCAGTTTCCATGATTTTCACACGAAAAAAATACCACTTTATACCTTTAATGAGCAGTTGTAAAAGCAAATTGAGCAAATAGATTGTTATTATTACGAATTAATTACGAAGTCAATTAAATTTAATTTCTGATTGAAAAAAATCAAATCTCCAAAAAAAAGATTTTTTTACAATATATTTTTTTGTCTAAAAAAACTTTCTTCCTTTGAAAATGAAGGTATTTCAAATAAAATAGTGGGAATTTCTATTTCTTTTAACTTTCATGACCATTTCATAAATGTATGGATTTCCTATTTCTGCAAAAAACATTTTCTTTTATAGCATTTTAATATGAAGAAAGTATCAAAACTGTTGAACATGTATATGTATAAGAGCGCTTACGTTCTTATTAACATAAATTTTTTAAAAGATCTCTGATTTGAATGTTATTATTGATTAACTACACAATACTTATTATTCAGCCAATTAATTATTCATTATAAAATGAAGAAAAACATGTTTGTATATTTTATATTCCCATATATCTTTATACATATTTATTCCGAAATATATGTATAAAAACAGTTATATTGAATATAATCAATAAAACTCTTTTTTCAAAAAAAAAAAAAAAATTAAACTGTTACGTTCTTGTTTGATTTTTAATTTTTTATTGTTCGCTATTGTTTGATTTTTTGTTTAAAACTCTTCATAAAGAAATGGTTAAAAACGTTTTAAAACGAATTTTCCATTCAAAGTTAACTTACAATATAGCCTCTAAAGTGCAATTATAAAAGGAGATTAATATGTAAATGTCATTATTTTTCTTCACATTTTATTTCTTTATTATTTATTAATAAAGCCTTTTAAAATACCATCAGGGTTTATTAGGTAAAAGCTTTTATTAAATTGAATAAATGAAATAATATATAATGATGATATTTACAAAAAACGTTTTTGGCCATGGAATAACATAAACGTTATCAGATGATTTACGAAATTAAGTATTATTTTTTATTTTTTATGTACTGAAAATGTAACATTAAATACAAATAACAATAAAAGAAAGTGCATTTACTTTCCCCCTGTGTTATCTTTTCGTTTACCGAGAGGTGTCAGTCATGCTATAGTTATATTTAACAGCATATAACTAACTGGCTATTCGAATTCAAGTTTCAAAATAGCATTAAACTACAACCAGATAAAATACATATTAATGTAAAAAAATTGTAAAATAGAGGTAATTCTGAAAGTCAATGCTAAAAAAATAATGTAAATGGTCTATAATTTTTTATTGATTTTTGAAATATATTCCAGTTATCAAAAACAGATAAAATATTCAATAGATTTCTGGTTTTCCTTCTTTATACGTCGGAGGTCCCTTTATAAATGTTGAAGAATAAAGAAAGATAGTTTGGCAACTGTTACATCATTTGAAAAATCTTTTAACATGCATAGATAACTTTTCCCTCTTGTAGCCTGTTAGCATTTCTACATCTTTCAAAAGCTAGAGCTCTTAACTAAAAACGAAAAACCAATTTGGTGCAAAAATTTAACTTATAAAATTATTCTAGCAATTAAATTTGATAGAATGTGAAAAAAGTTCATTGAATGAAACACAGACTTTGTGTACATTTGTGGTCAGTGGATCTTTATGAGATAATATCTGATTTTGCTTACGATAAAATATGATTTAAAAACACATACCGATTTTCCATACTACATCATTTCATACATATTTCTAACATATATAACATTGCGAATCATTCACATAAGCTAGATTCAGATTTTGACAAGACATCTGACTCTAAAGCAATTAAGTATATAAAGCTGATTGACTCAGTAAACCAGTGTAAATTGGGTAGATTAATTCTGAAGTTACGATAGAACTAATTTGTAACTGGTTTCATTCATTTTGGACCGCGGCCAGATGCAAAGGATGTTTTTTGGATACCAGCTAACCATTTTATGTTTTCAAACCACAACTAGTGAGAAAATTTAATTTGTGAAGGATTTAAGATAGCTTCACTACTATATGCTGCATTTAAAATATATTGCATTTTCAATCTGGATGAAATGTTGCTTACTGCAATAATTTGAAATCGTATTGTAGAGTTAAAAGTAAAACAAAACCTATAACAGAGTGTTAAAATTTAACAACTTTATTAAACCTGAAAAAAAATCAAGATCAAAATGCAACCTAAAAATAAAAACGATGTATTAATGATTAATGTTTTGTAATTTGCTCAGCTGGAACCTTCTTTTCATTTACTGCAATGAGCCTTTAAATCTTATTGAAATAAAAAAAAAAATCTAAAAAGTTTAAACACAATCGAAATTATACGTTTTATTATTGCAATGCATTAAAACAAATTTTATTATTTCGTAAAATATTTCACTCGAATGCTTTTACCAGCGTTAAAGTTACTATCAAAATTCTTTGATGGGTTTTAAGGCGTTCACTGCCATTACCCCCGCCTGATATCAGGACCATCTATCTAATGAGATAACCCCTTCTTTGCTATCTTTAAACTGTAGTAGAGAAGGTGTCATCTAATAACATTGACGGAACATAACATAATAACGGAACATAACACATCTAATAACATAGAAAAGAACGCAATCTACGAGTTATCTGATAGTTAGCAGTTAACGCGTTAACTTGGGCCGGTATTTTTATTTTCTCTCATTTTTCAACATGATTATGAAATAAGTTGGCATTCTTTCTGTACATTCTCTGATGTCGCACATTGAAAGAAACGGGTAACATAATCGAGTCAGATGACGACAAGATGAGGGAACAGGTCGTTGTCGCGATACAATGCTTCGAGCTATAGGTTTGAAATGTAATCATGATTTTTAAAATAGTTTTGTCTTTGTCATGCAAATTGAACACTATGCATAAACAAATAAAAGAAAAAATGAATATAAAAATGATATAATGATATTCGGTCTTCATCACAAGTTTGCAGAACGAACAAAGCACAATTTTGCTGTTCGTTAAAAATAAACAAACAACTAAACTTTTAGATTCAAACCAACCATAAATATCCAATGTGGACCCTTTCAGAAAACAGGAATAATATCGAGAAGGTACGTCACTCATCCCACACATTTTCATTGTATTTGTTGTGACTCTTTGAAAGGCTCCAGATATGCTTATCTAATTTCGTCAATATTGTATAGTAGTGGTGGAATAAAAGCTGCTGTTCGATGTAACTCCAGAGAGAAATTCGAGTATTGTCATCCATTACATCTGCAGCCATTCAGATCTTAACAAGAGACATGCAGGAAAAAACAGGAAGATGAATTATCCCAAGAATATTCTCGATATTCTTGATGTTTCTGGATTGACTCGCATGGAAGCTTATAACTGTGCTGAAATAAAGCTTTCTTCTGAATTATTTTTTGCAAGGGAAATAATATTTTGGACATGAGAATTGACATCAATAGATTATATTTCGGTTTAAAAGTAAGAACTAATAAAGATATACCATATTATATAAGTTTCTATTTGGTAAGAAAACAAAAGAACTAATTTACGCTTTAGGAAATAAGATTAGATTTTATGAATAATCTTTTTCTCACGGTCATGATTTCAATAAAATTACATTCAGAATATTAACTGTACATGAGTTTGAAAGGTGGATGAACTGCTAAAGCAACAACTTGTTAGTAGCCGGCGTCCTGGCTAAGGGGTAGTGTGTCTTCCTTGTGTTCTGGGCGTCCCAGGGTCGGGCATTGTTGTTCTGCGTTCTATCTGTGAATAGTGTGAATGTGTTCCCCTGTATAAAGGGGTTGTGCAACCGACTGTGAAACATGAAGTAGCTGAGTCGTACTCTTGGCCCTAGTTGGCGCTGCTGAAAAAAAAAAGGGACGCTAATTGAGGCTTGAATCGCTGATAGCTTTCGGTCAGAGGGCTTGAAAAGTGCCATGGGTAGCAACAATAAAAATTTGTTAGTGATTAATTTTTAAGCATAATCAGTGAAATGAAAAAAAAAAAAAAAAAGATTATATACAGATGGCAAAATTTTGTGGTTCAAAAGAAATAGAAAGCATGGAATCCGGTTATAATGTTTTAAAAATGAATAATTTTGCAATTTTTCTGTAAGATTTGAAAAATATTGATCTTGAAAGTTTGAGAATATTCGTTGATGAGTCTAAGGACAACTAATGAATAAATAATTTTTTTTTAAAATTTAGTTAATAGTTTAGTTAAAAAATTTAGTTTAGTTAAAAATAGTAATGAAAGACAGATTCTAAAAAAGTCGAATTATTTCTTATATTTATATCTTTAATTTATAATTCAATATTATTAATATTACGAAAATTTGAAATCAAAATGTTTCTAATTTTCATTTCCAGATGGCGTTCCTAGTAAGGATTCAAGACTAAATTAAATTAATCGACCGCTCGTATTTACACTGTGTATCAACTGTAATGCAAAATTAATCTGAAACACTAGTTCACAAAAAAGGCTTTTGAAATATATAAAAAGTGAATAACGTTTCTTCAGTATTTTTCATTTTACTCTCATCATTCTAGACAATCTTTAAAGATAATTAGATGTTTTCAGAAATTAAACCAAATTTTTTACTAGAACAAAATTTGGAGTCAAAAAATGTTTCACTCATGTGTTTATGGATTAATTAAAATGATGAAAATGGTAGGATATGAAGAAACGCTTTCTATTTTGAAGGAAACTCTAGATTCCTCAGCCAATGAAAACAGTCCAACTACGTATTAAACTATGCAACCATCATGATTTCTGGTTTAATTAAAATAATCTATCTTTTCTAAAGTCTCCGTTCTTTAGCCCTGATAGGGCGATATATCTCCTGAAATTATTTCTTTGCTCCCAAGAAAACTCTTTTGGGTCACCAATCAACTAATTAACGCCTAACTAGGAGATTACTTATGACGCCACAAATTAGAATCTATAATGCGAATGATATTCTATTATTTCATCTCAAATTTGTTTTTCGTCTTAAACTTGTTGAGCATAAATCCCTTGTTTATTCCTGTAAATTGTACTTCTTTTAACGAATTTCTGTAATTCCAATCAATCAGTCTTGCAGCTGTGATGTAGAAATCTGGAGAGTGTACTGATGTTGAGGGATAACTTCTTATTTGACTACAGTTCAAAATTAGAGAGATACAATAGTTCTCATAGCAATATTGATCAATCCGGGAAACTGACTAAATAAAGTCATCAATAGATAGAATAATATTAAGCAAAAATGGCGATTTTCCATTACATATTTCACGAGCTATTTCAAATAGCCCCATAATTTTACTTGAGGAGTTAATCATTAAACTAAAATAAATCAAAATACAAAACTGCATTTAAGAAAAAATGTTGCAAATGTAGAATCAATTGCATTCAGTTGATTTTCAGCAATTTTCAAATAAAAAAAAATACCACCCATAAACATGGCTTTCTAACGTGTTTTCTCAGAAGCAACTGACATTCAGTAGGATTTCCTTAGATAAAATTCCAACAACTTCGATCTCTTTTCTATTTATGTCAAGATCTAGATACTCTTTTGGCTGTAAAATAGTATTATTTCACCATCCGCATTCTCTGTTTCCAAGATTTGTCTCCAGACTCAGATTCTTCTCCCCTACTTTGGAAAGAATCGAACGCCCACTGCACGGAAGAAAGAGGACCCCGGCAAACATAAAATGCTTATGTCACTCGTAAACATGGCATTATGATGTTTTCTCTTCAGACACGACGGATAAGAATAGAAGCAGGAAAACAGACATAAATGCAAATTACAGATATCGTACTTTTGTCAAATTTTTAAATTGAATGGAAAAGAAACGAACAAAAAAGTGGATATACAAAGATTTTGAAAGGTTTTTGTAAGATATATATTTGTCTAGACGTTATACGTTTTGATTCAAATGTCAAAGATCCAAAAGAGGGTATATCAGAAGCTTTTTAAATAAAAAAGTTGTAGAAGATAGTATTTACCTAGAATTATTTAGATCGTAACACGCAAAAAAACCCTGAATGTTCGAATTTTATGAAAACAAAAAGCCGAAGTTTTGAGATTCTAACTTTGTAATTTATTCTTATAATTTACTTTTATAACTGCTGTAATTTGTTCCATATACTAAGACGAAATAAGATGTTTTCTCCAAATGAGCATATCTTAATAGAATAGATTGTAAGAAAGAATATGTATAAGGCTGGTCTTAATTATATGCAAATAACTGTGATATAGATATAAACAGTGAAATATTTCAAGATCGTTCATACTTCAATTAATTTAATTAACTTTATAATTAAAGCAAGTAGTCTTTATTACGTGAAAATAATCGTATTGTAGTTATAAATAGTATAATAATTGCTTCACAGTGTTGCCGCTAGTGGGCGCTATAGCTACATAAAGGGAATAAAAGGCAAGTGCACCAAAAACGTAACTTAACTGAATATGAGCTCGGGATCATTGTAGGCGCACGAAGCTTTGAAACCAGTAACAGCAAAACGGCTGCTCTTGTGAAGTGTTCGAAAGTAACAATTATTAACGTGTACAGAGAGTAGAGAAAACCAAGTCTCAACTTCAGGCTCCTGATCGTCACAGACTCGAGCTGAAAGGAGACTTTACAGAGTTTCCACTCCAACGAAAGAGCAACAGTACATAAAATTGCGAAGAATCTTAATGAATGAGCAACTGCAAATGATTTTGAGCGAACTGTGCAGTGTACATTACACCGTATAGGCTATGGAGCCCGATGATCTGTTCGAAAACCACTGCTGTCAGCCTTGAACAAGAACAGACGTCTGCAGTTTGTAATGGCGCATAAGGATTGGACAGTAGATGACTGGAAAAAGAATCATGTAGTCTGATGGATCACTTTTTCAGTTACTCATTGCCGATGGAAAGGTTCTGATGTGGTGAAAACGGCATGAAACCATGGGCCCCAACTGCTTTGCCATGACACTTCAAACTCGTGGATACAATATTTTGGTTTCGGGGATGTTTCCTTGGCATTGCAAGCGCTTTTGATTACTGTAGAATGCCATTGTATCTGATATGGGGTCACTGATTATTACAATGGTATCCGATTAATTCGATACCATTGTACCTGATTTTCCAAGGGTATTTAAGTACTCTCATAGATCGAGTGCCTTCTGTTATGTTAAATGAGTACCCTGTCGGGGATGAATACTTTCAGGAAGACAATGCTGCTTGTCATACAGCTGGTATTGTCGTCAAATAGTTCGAAGAACATGACGCTGATTTTACCTGTCTTCTTTGGTTCGAACAATCATCAAATCTCAATCCAATTGTGGAATGGGATGGAACGGGCTTTCAGACAGTTGGACCAAGTACCATCCAATCTGAAGGTACTCGAAAGTGCATTTCAGCGGACATGGTGTCAAACTCCTCCTACCAACATCTCACAGAGTCTATGCCAAGAAGAATGCGGGCAGTGTTATGGGTTAAAGGCTATCCAACACTGTGTTTAAGGGATGGCATAGTAATTTGGTCACTGGGTATATATCAAGATTTTTGCCTTAAAAGCAGAAAATTAAATTTAACACTAGGCAAGTTGATATTCATTAACTTACAATTCAAGATTTAATTTAATTTAAAGTAAACCATTTGGTTTTATATATAACTCTGCGAATTTTGTGTAGAAAATCTAAACTTATATTTTTAACTGTATGTTTTTATTAAAAATAAATTCTCTATGGATTTTTATACGGGGACGATGCTAAAAAAATAACATCCACTTTTAGATATTGTTTTTGTGTTTAATTTGCTTATAATTTTATTGGTCTATAATTAACTTCCAAGTATGCATAACTTTTGTATATTTTCTCGAAGAAATTTTGTTACCTAAATAGGACATAGAAAATCTTAATATATCTTACAATGTATATTTAAGTCTTTAAGGTAAGCGATGTTACATTTCAAGGGCAACAATTCTAATTCTAAAAGCATGTTAAGCAAGTTATAAAATTATAGCAACAGCATGCATCTTATGCAATAAAAATCTGATGAAAGTATGTTATAAAAGTTTATTCAACTGTTAAACAATTGTATTATAAATGTATCAAAAATAAATTTTTAGATTATTGCAGTTTACAAAGAAATATTCATATCTGTTTCCTTCCCTCTTTTTATTCAAAATCATTTTTGAAACAAAACAAAATAAAAAAAAATATTTGGTTTACAAACTATTTGCTTTACAAACTATATGCGAATTCAGAATAGTGCTTCTAAATAACTCTAAACTTTTTTTGAAGATTAATAGTTTTATTTATTTTAGCAAATAAAAAAAAAGACAAGTTTCATATTTAGCGGTACTAGCGTTTTAAAAACACGACACAGAATTCTATGATTTCAGCTATTTCCCAATGTATGTAGCTTAAATAAACTTTACTTTATAATGACTTTATCCCTTTTTAAATAACAAAAATATCCTATTTGTAAAAGGAAACATTTATCAAGAAAACATTGCATTCTGCCTTGAATTATTTGAATTGAAATGAAAATGAATTCATCTTCAACTTATTTTAAAATATATGAATAATTAAAGAAGAATGTATTCATTATTAATACGAAGCGAATTACTTTCTATACCTTACATTTCTTACTATATATAATTTTTTATATATTTAATTTCCTTTCAATATGATAGCAGTTTGCATTTCAACAGTTTAAACCCATATGATAAAAACTATAAAATAGTATGCGCATTACTTAATTAATCTTTTCATTTGTTTGAAAGAAATCTACATATAATAAAAATCTATGCAGAATGCCTAACACTTTTATATTTTTAAAATTTTATTTAAATTAAAATTACTTTAATTAAATGCACAAAATGTTATTTTAATAAAATTGAACGAATATCTAATTTTTTTTTTGTATTCTAGTACTTATTTGCATTTTTTTGGCATAAATTATATAACATTTATTTGAATAGTAATAAAAAGAATTCTCCTTTTGCTAAGGAAAACAAATGTAAAATATTCGTTCATGACCGTTACGATATTAAACATTCATAAATTTATATTAAAACAATAAATACTATGTAAACAAATGCAGATTTTTATAACATAATGAATTAAGTGAAAAAGAAACTTTTATTACTTATTCTAAGCATGAAAATGAATTATTTATAGCCTACTTTTTTGTGATACTTGTGATACTTTTTTAAAAATAGTCATTATTCAAAAGATTAACCAATTTGGAAGACAACACGAATATGTGTTTGGGAAGATCGGGATAAATAAGGGGATTCTTGCTTCTCTTGAAAGATACAACAATGACTATGAAATCGTGTTGATTACTTTCCGATAAAGGATCCCTGATCTTAGAGAGAAGTATGCATCATAAAGTAACAAGAAAAGGAATACCCGCAGAAGAAGTTGAAAAAATTAATTTTAAAATAGATGAACGATAGGTGATGTTAAGTCTTTACTTAGGTAAAATTAAGATATTTATATATTAGCTACTTTACATGTTTTCATCAACCCAAACTCTTTTGTTTTCACCAACATTTCTCTTTCAAGGCTTTCCTTAAAATTTAAAACATTTTTGTCACAACAGTTGTTTCGCATATGCACATTTTAATGCATGATTTTAAATCGGTTGCATTCTATATTTTGGAATCCCCATAAAGGAAAAAATTGCACATCATTAAAATAAATTTGAGATGAGATGCAATTAATTCCTGTTTTCTACGAGATTTTTATAGAAGTTTTAAGAATGTTAGACAAAAGTTCCTTGATTATATCTATTATAGATGTATACTTAAATGAAGCATTTTGTATTTGTTATGGAACAATAATATGTGTACGAAAATTGGCTTCAGTGAACTAAAAACTTTCTTTAATATCAGATTCTGTCAAAAAGTTTCCTTTTTTATTTGGATATATTGATTAGCATTCTCGTTTAGCATGTAGAAAGTTGTGCATTTAGCATTACAGCCTGATGTAAGGAACTATTTGGGGATATTTTGTATGGAATATAGATTATAAACTAACACAATAGAACTAGTATTTTTATACTCAAGCCTTTATCTGTCTTTTATTAATTTATATGTTTATACACTTAAAAGAGTTTATGGTATGCTTTTTACCAACAGACCATGAAATATTTCGCACAAATCTGCATTATTCGTGTAAAGAGCAATGCTAAATTCCGCGATGTTTTTTGGTATTTAATATTCAGAGCACCAATAAAAAAGTAACTAATTTTTTAATAATTTTTTTGGGCTAAAAAAGATCCAAAACTTAATGAGTCATCGAATATTTTGATCCAGTTGATTTTGCAGTAATTACACTTTCTCTTTGTGTGTTACATATATGAAACACACAAAGAGAAAGAGAAAAAAGTAGAGTTTCTGGGGAATTAAAAAGAAATATCTGAGCAAAACAGCGAATAAAATTACCTCAAAACAACAAAATATTGAAAAAATATCAAAGGATACACAAATTTTTATTATTGGTGGAAATTATCGCTGATATTTTATACGTTAAATTCTGATATATGTTTTGCAATTAATTAGTGAAGCTAATTCAGATAATTAAATAGAAGTTCTAATTACATATCGGTGTCTAGAAATAAACGAAATTTTATTCATAACTCTTTTTTATCATTGCAGACTTTCAATACGTTTGTAGAAAAAATCTTTAATAGTGCATGATTTATTAATTACTTTTTTGGGTATTTATGTATAAATTAAACTCGTTTTCATATTAATAAATTGAATTACTAAGATCTAAAATAATTAATAGACTTTTGTAACACAAATCGGAATTTAGTATATTCAACATACTTGGAAACCTTTAAATTAATGTAATTGAAATTCTAACCAGCAGAGAGAATTAGCATAATGTGATTTATTCAACAACTCTTATGAAAAGGAAATGCATTCGAAACGTTCAAGATAACGAACTTGAAATGGTTCAGTAGATATCTGACTGTTAAGCAGAAGACTTAATCAAATGAATCGAAATCGTTTTCGACGTAAAAAAGTGTTGCCGAAGCCAAGTACTCTTTGTTAACTTGAGTGCTCTGAATGCAGACTCTCATTTTTTTAATGCAAACTTTGAAGCAAAGAAGTACAATTTCCTTGAAGTCATAAGAAATGCAACATTTTACTGTTGATTGAATCATTATATTTTTTTCCCCAAAAAAAGTTTCTTCCTTTTTTTAAATGAAGCCTATTATTTTAGGCTTTTAATAGACAAAAGGAAAAATCCTATACATACTTAAAGTTTTTTGAATGTTTAATTTTTGTAATTTCGCACATGAATATTCTTCTAATTTTCGATATTTATCTCAAATTACTTGTGTATTTGGCCTAAATATTATTATACTCGCATTTATATTTTTTGTACTGCAAAATATACTGGAAGAGTACTTTTTCAAATTAAGAATGCAAACCTATTTGTAAATGTATTTACTCAAATTGATTCGTTCTCTAAATTTATGCATTAATTTAAATGAGATAAATATCTCTTCTCTCTTGTTCACTTGTTTATTTTTTATTTAAAACACATTTTCATATTTTACAAACGATGATTTTACTTATTTTTACTATGCATTAAGTTTCAAATTTGTTTTCTTAAATACAATTCGAGAGCATTTCTCGGCGATCATAAAATCGGAATATCTTTGTTTTTGATTTATCCTTCTGCAAGAATGCACTGCTATTATGGTATTTAAATACATGAATAAATGTGCAGAAGAGCATGAAAATGAAGAAGACAAAGTATTCCTCCTGGGATACGTTAAAAGAGAGAGCATACCAGAAATCATACAGATTTTACATTACGTCAGTGTTTCTCAACCTTTTAGTATTCAAGGCCCAATTTTCAATCATAATTTTCATCGCGTCCCCCTCCTCCCCACCGCATACAATAAAATGTATACAATAATAATGTATTTTGAGTATTTTGGAGCTAAACCTACACTACAACCTTAATTTTAAACTTTACAAATTACCATGAATACGGAAATTTATTGGCATTTTGCAACACCGATCCTCAACATTGAGAAAACAAGAATCCTATGTCTTTTTATTGCTTTTGCGTCCCGCCATGTGGGGAATTCTCACGGTTTCACGAGAAATTTCAATTTGTCTGGTCAGCTTAGAGGTTCAATTAGGACCGTGCGAGTAAGAAGAAAGTTCTATGACGCCAATTTTAATTCCAAACAATCTCATTCGAGTCGATCCTTCTTCTATCGCTATTGAATCTATTCTGAATGTGTATATTATATATATTTTAGTGTAATTGCAATTCACAGTATTAAATATTCACGGCATCAGACTTATGCAGAATCATGGATAAATTTTTAAGTGGGCGTAAGCGAGCATTAGACGATAGACAAGCATCAACAAGTACACAGACGAGCGTGGTTCCGAAAATAAAATCAAGAAAATATTGTCAAGAATACTTAAATTTTGGATTAACTAGTACTGATGTAAATGAAGAAGAAAGGTCCCTGTGTATCATTTGCTCAAAAATGCTGGCGGCAGACAGCGTGAAACATAATAAACTTAAACGACATTTGGAAACGCTTCATAGTGAGTACGTAAACAAACCCAGAGAATTCTTCGAATTAAAATCAAAATCATATGAAAAGCAAAAATCATTGTTTAAAAAAAACTTTGTCTGTGAATGGAAAAGCTTTAATTGCCTCTTACAAAGTTTCATATAAAATTGCCAGATGTAAAAAGCTTCACACCATTGATTAAGAGCTTATTTTGCCACCGCAATTGAGATAGTAGAAATTATGTTTGGAGATAATTTTGCAAAACAATTGCAGTCTATACCTATTTCAAATGATACTGTTGCAAGTCGAATTGCTGATAAAGCTGAAGATGTAGAATGTCAGCTTTTGACGAGATTACATGATAAATTGTTTTCAATACAACTCGATGCGGCAACAGATAATAATAAGGATGCTCATTTCATTGCCTATGTTAGATTTTGTGATGATTTGTCAGTAGTAGAAGAATTACTTTTCTGCAAACCAATAGAACTCAAAGCAACAGCACTCGCATTATTTGCTATCTTAAATGATTTTATGAAAGAGGCAAAAATAGAATGGAAAAATTGCGTCGGAATATGCACCGATTTTGCTGGTTTTATGTCCGGAAGATTCCAAAGTATTCAAGCTCTTGTGAAACAAAAATCGCCACAGTGCGTTTGGACATATTGCATGATCCACTGAGAAGCTTTGGCTTCCAAAGAAATGAGTCCTGGTTTGAATATTGTGTTAACTACGATTGTAACCGTAGTAAATTATATAAAAATGAGACCCCTGAAATCAAGAATCTTTTCCGCACTTTGTAAAGACATGGGTGCAGTACATTCAGCGTTACTATTTTATTGCGAGGCAAGATGGTTATCACGAGAGAAATTTTTGCAACTTGTTTATCAATTAATTATGAGAAGAAATCGCCGTTTTCCTAGAAGAGGAAAACAGACCGGAAGCTGAGAATTTTCGCGATAGTTTATTTGTGATGAAATTGAGCTACATGGTCGACATATTCGAGAAATTAAATAACTTGAATCTTCAACTGCAAGGAGCAAATACACATATATTGGATACGAGTGATAAAGTTAATGCTTTTTGTAGGAAATTGGAATTGTGGAGCAGAAATTTAAAGCAAGAAAACTTAACAATGTTTGCAAATTTGAATGATTGTATAAAAACTCACAAGGCTGAAGAACAACATGTAAAAGTTGTGTTTGTAACCATTGAAGATCATTTAGCAATGCTAGCAAATAATTTTAAAAAGACTTTCTTGCTGAAGACAAACTGATATCAAGATACAAGTGGGTGAGGGATCCATTTCAAAATTCTCCCGAAGGACTCTCAATTGAAGAGGAAGAAGCCTTTATAGACTTCATGGCAAGCGGCGAAACCAAAAGACAATTTAGTAATAAATCACTCTTTGAATTTTGGGCAGGAATGGAGGTTTTCTGCACTAAAAACAAGGGCACTTCGCATTCTACTACCATTTTCAACATCTTACGTTTGTGAAACTGGATTTTCTGCGGCGGCTTCTTTGAAGACAAAATATAGATCTCAGCTAAATATAGAAAAAGAACTGAGAGTGTGTATTTCTAATATTAAACCCTCCGTCGAAAAACTTTGCTCTACAAGACAAGCCCAAGGAAGTCACTAATAATTATTAAATTTCTTTTTAATTTAGTAAGTTTTTTTAATTTAATAAGTTAATTATTAAATATGTCGAAATGTATTTTGTTTTGTATGTGAATGCGTGTTCTTTCCTTTCAGTCACTTAATAATTTTTTTAAATAACATTTTCTCTTGTATATGCTCGCCCCCCCCCCCCATTAATGCGCTCACGGCCCCCTAGGGGGGCGCGCCCCACAGGTTGAGAATCACTGCATTACGTAATTCATGAAATGTCCATCAATGATTTAATAACATTTTTAATTTAATAACTATGCTGTAAATTCACTTTATTATTGTAGAGCTCCAATTATTTAAATTACTTCGGACTAAATTTAATTCTTACATTTGACGTTAAAATTCTTTTCCTTTGAAAAATAGAGAACAAAATTATTTTGCATGATTATATTCAAATACAAAAAAATTATTGCATATTGTATACATTTATCTACATAAATAAAAATGAATGTTTGTCTGTGTTTTTCTTATGCCTTCCTGAACCATTCGTCCGATTGCGATGAAACTTGGGCAGCTTATTGCTTACACCTAGGGATGGTTATAGAAATAGTACAATTATTTAAAATTAAAATAAAATTTTGAATCTCAACCACAGCTATTGACTAAGGATTAACCTCCAAACAACTGCCAGCGGAGAGAATTGATTCTGTAGAAACGCTAAATCTAAGTTAAAGGTTTATATTTTGTTGCTATAGAACGCAAACTTCATATGAGTCTTCCTCAGAGGTAACAACTTTATTGAAAGCTATGGGGGAACGTTTTCGGTGGACAACCCTAGGGTTTTAAAATTTTAATTAAATTTCACTGTTTTTTGCAATAACTACCAAAACTATTGTAGTACAAATAATTTTGCACCATCTTAATTTAATAAAATTATCTTTCCACTACAAGTTTATGGTATACATGTATTTTCTATGTTTAATCAATTTTAAAAGAAACTATTTTAATCCCATTTTCTAATGTTAAACTTGAGAATTCTGAACGAGTATTAAACGAATCACGCGATACAATAAACAGTTTCTTTCATTACCATTCTGAAAGAACACCAAGTTTTATCATTCTAAAAGAATACACAACCCTAATATACATAAAACTGGACATTTGTTTGTCTGTATTTTATGTACTGTCGTACCGTTCATCCTATTTCGATAAAACATTACCAAATGATTGATTGATTTCACTTAATTTTATTTTTTTTGGTGGCAGCAACTCGCCGGGTACCAGCTAGTATTTTATATATATATAAAAAGATTTTTATATATTATCCAAATATTATCTTATAATTCCTGTCGAAAGGGTTTTCTTGCGCATTTTTTTCTTATTAAATCTAACAAAATTAGCAGAATTCAGATTAACAATATGCGACTAATTGTATTTCTGCTTGTGAAACGCATGATTGATGATTAATTATTTTATCATCCCAGCCTCAAAAATTCTCCATATGCAAAATTTTTTGTATATTTACTATGAAATATTGAGAAATTTCAAATGAAATAATTTAATTTTTTGTAAAGGCAGTTCTGTTTTCATATAGCTGTCGTTTTCATTTTTTTTAACTTAAAAGGGACCCCTCAATGCCCTTAAATGATCACGATTTTATTTTAAGCTCATTAAAACGAGGAAATGTTTCGAACTTGTTTATAGTTAATTTACTAATTAATAAAAATTCAATATTTTTCAAAATCAAACTAATATCAAAGAATTATAATAAGAAAAAGATATAAAATTATTTTAAAAAAAACCTTTAAAATTATGATTTAAGCGTAGAATAAATTTTGAATCTAAGTATTAAATCAATAATTTTTTTAGAAGAATAAATACATAAATCTGAATTCACATCGTATACAGTACCCGTTCTATTAATCATATTTTTTTCTACATTTATCAAAATATCTTCAGCACTACTGAATTATTTATACAATTTATTCTTGAAGCATTTAAACCCTGGAGTCACAGACTGGACGAATTTAGAAAAATAGCATTTTACTTGTAAATTTATTGACAGAAGGTGGCAAAGAGTTCGTAAACTTGTATTTTTTTGTTTCAAGAATTAATTTCAAGGTGAAGCTTTAAATTACATTCATTTTAATGAAATTTGTAATCAAAGTTCGAAGTATATGTTCTCAAAAATTAGGATTCAATAAAATTAAAATTAAAATAAACTTATCTTAATATATAGTTTCGTGTAAATGCTTCTGATGATAAAATATTTCTTTTTAGATACAATTTAGTAAGTGTTGATTGGATAAATCTTCAAAATAGTACTAATAATAATGTAACGGAGAAAACATAGCAACCATAATGACAAAATTTCACCATTTAAATCAGAAGATCACCTACAGGAAATTCGATTCTATAGATGTATACAATCAAATATAAATCATGTTTATGAATATAGAAATTATAACATGAGTGTAGATATTAAATAATATAAATTCTTTATTTTTAATTCTCATAGAAGCATTAAATAGATAATTTCTTTATATAAACTTATAAATTTTAATTCTATAGACATTAAATAGATAATTTCTTTAGATAAATTTATAAATCTTAGTCCACATCTTGTGCAACATTCGTTTTATTAATCATTGTTTCCTTTTAATATTATCCAAAATATCTTCAGTGCTACTGAATTATTTATAAAATTTGTCCTTAAAAACACTTAAACCATAGGGCCATAAATTGGAATTCCCTGCTTTAGACAAATAGCATTTTACTTGTAAATTTATTTATAGAAGGTGGCAAATAGTTAGTAAATAGAAGCCTTGAGTTTTTGTTGGAAAAATAATATGCAAAAAATCCAGTTTTAAGCTACATTATTCGTTTTAATGGATGAAATATTCTTTCATAAAAATTAAGATTAAATTAAATTTAAACCAAAATAAGTTTATTAATATATAATTTTGTATAAATGCTTCTGATTATAAAATATTACTTTTTAGATACAATGTAATAAGGGTTAACTGGATAAATATAAGCTAATAATTTAACAGAGAAAACTTAGCAACCCTTCTAAACACCATAATGAGAAAATTTCACCATCTAAATCAAAAAATCATATACATGAAAATCAATATTATAGATGCATACAATCTCAAATATGAATCATATTTTAGAATATAAACATTATAATATAAATATTAAATAACATGAATTCATAGATTTTTGTTAACTTATGTAACAAATGTTTTGTTGATCAACGTTTCCTTTCTGCTTTGTTCAATGTATCTTTAGCACAGTTGAAATATTTATACAATTTGTTCTTGAGAAACGTTTACACCCTGGGGTCACAGAATAGAAATCACGACTTTAGACGAATAACATTTTGTAAATTTACTTGTAAATTTATTTACAGAAGCTGAAAACTAGTTCGTAAATCGAAGGCTTGGGCTTTTGTTGGAAGATAGAATTTCAATGTGGAAATTTAGGTTATCTTCATTTTAATGGAAGGCTGTGGTGGCATAGTGGTAAGGTCTCGCCTTCGAAAACGGAGGGGTGCAAGTTCGAGGCGAGATTCCACCGAAGAACCGCCGTGTAAGCAGATCTGGTGCTCATTAAATCCGTCGAGGCTGATCATCCTCCAACTGGTGTGTTGTGGAAGTTTGGAGAGGGGATGCCAGCTCTGGTGTCGTGTTCGTCATCTGACCACTGCTCAAAATGACGAGGTCCATCCCAAAATATCCCTAGTGTTGCTTGAAAACGTGGCGTTAATATAAATAAACTAAACTCATTTTAATGGAATTTCAAAAACTACTTTTTCAAAAATTAAAATTTATCTAAGTTTAAATTAATTTTAAAATTTGATTTATATAAGTATACCTCTTTTCTGTATTTTATAAATTTTCAAGCCTGTTTTAAAATACAGCTACTATCATTTTTATTTTCATTGTATTTTGCATGTAGTGTTATTTTTTTTTTCTTCTTCACACTTTTTTTACGAATATTTTTCATGAAAGTATTTTACAGGAGCAGAATTCGGGACCACCTTACTATAAATACACGAGAATCCTCCTCCACATTTTACTTACTTTTTTTGTGCCTCTGCATGAGCCGAAGCGGAATGTTCAAAAACGTACGAAGGAAATGGACGGAGAGGGTGAAAAGTTTTGTCGGTCCGTTGACTTCAGCCGACAAGTTATCATCATTCAGTGTTCGAAATTTTATTCATCAAGAAAATCATTTTTCTTCGTCCTCTTTCACAAAAAGAGGTGAAAAATGTGATGCAGGATGAAAGGAAGAAAGGAAATGTTAAGCAGAGCATTAAGAATGTTCTAAAAATGTATGGCGTATAAAATTCTTATGGTAGCAATGGTTTTGGATAGCTACTCCTCACACCTGACAGTTATGTTTAACGACAATTTATTATTTTAACGTTAGTTAATTAGTTAATTTTAATATTTTATTCATCAATAAAATCACTACTATGAGATTCTTCTGTCAAAACTTAACCTAAAGCTACCGGAAATCATAGCCGCATTCATAAAAATTGTTTATGGCAAAGGAAAAATGTATAATACATTTTTTTAAAATTGTTACAAGTCAAAATTGTTTATGGTGAAAGGAAAATATATAATAAAGGGGTATACAAATGTTAAAAATCAAAATTGTTTATGGCGAAAAGAAGACTGTATAATAAAAATGTATAAAAATATTAAAAATAAAAATTGTTTATGGAAAATGCAAAAATGTATAATAAAGTGGTGTAAAAATGCTACATGAATTAGTTCTTTTTAATATTAGAAAATAGTAAAATTAATTTGACACAATTTCAAGGATAATAATGTAATTTTTAAGAATTTTAATTATTTTGTGTTCATTCATTAAACCATTAATTATACTATTGGAAAGCAGACAAACAATCATTCTTTTAGACTGAGTTTAGATGTAGAAACCTAAATAATATCTGTCTGATGTTATAAAATAAAACGTGTTGGGAAGGTTTAGATATATTCCATTAAAAGTAAGTGCAGATAAATACTGTTAAAATTAAATGTATTTTGAAGACGCAGGTATATTTTCAATTTAATTTATTTACATAAGATGAACAATGAATGAGTGTTTTCCCATAATCTGAAGAGAAATTTAGGCTTAACAGATAAGTAATTTGCAATTTTCAAAAATTCCTTCTAGTACAATTGAATTTCTACTAGTAAAATGCATTTCTTACTATAATTGTATATAAGTAATGCATTGTTTCAGTATGAGACTTTTAAACTTGATAATTAATATTTCAAAACGCGCAGCTTTTGCGATCATCAATATGGAAAATAATTAAAAAGAACACTTTCAAACTTTTGGAAATAGTTCTATGCTCAAAAATGCATTATTGCAAGAAATAAAAAAAGCTTTTTCAAAACCGCTATAGATATTGACTAAAACTGCTCGGACAATTTAATGGATTATTTTATAGTTAAGAAATTCCTTTTTTATGTTACGAAAAAATAACCTCAAAAAAGAAAGAAATACCTCGAAAGAATTATTATCTTTAAAATGCTTTGTCAAGTTTGCTCAGGAAAGCGGAACATTTTTTTGTTTCTTATTTTTGGTTCGCCCACAGTTTATGCGAAGGAAAAAACGATGTCATCTCCAATCAAGGAGAAAAAGACAATTCCATAAAGAGAATAAAAAAAGAAGAAATGTCATTTGGTTTGGGGATGGAATTGTGGGACGATACCTTTAGTTTGTTTTTATCTCGAGGGAAATCTAAATTATATTTATTTATAAAAAGGTGAAAGTACGAAATGCAACTGTTTTCTTTGTGATCAATGTGACTATAAGTTTTCAACTAAATTTTAACTTGTTGTGATTCTTATTTTAATACATAATTTTGTATAGATGCTTCTGATTATCGCATATTACTTTATTAAAGATAATAAAGCATTTTAAAGATAATAATTCAAATTAATAATAATAATTTAACTGCGAAAATTTAGTAATCATTCTAAAGGCCATGTTGAGAAATTTCGCCATCTTAATCAGTAGTTTACAACACAAAACTCGATTCAATAGTCATATGTCATATTTCTCAATTACTATGTTTTTTAGTTTAGAAAATCATGCCTAGTGGACACGAATTAAAGGAAAAATGTTACCCAGTTTGAATAAGAAATTAATATATATTTCAAACTTTAATTGACAGATGAGGTCTGATTGATAACTAAAATTTTTTCTGGTTTTCCTTGAATCGAAAAGCAGATGTACATCAGTTTCTCCAGGAAACAAACTACTTACATATGTAGAAGCTTCAGATGTTTGTATACACTCGAAACTTCGAAAATGGTTCAAATTATCGAATGTTTTTTTATTACTTCAAAGTTGCCTCTGATCTTTTAGCTTTCAAACGATACCAAGAGGTTTTCAATATTCGGAATATTTCTCGAATCTTTTTCTTGAGGTACTTTCACTAAAAACTCTAGTTTCTGTTTTTTTAAACTCATTTTAAAGAGAATGATATTTTTCCACTAAGTTGCCTCATTCAAACAATTATACTTCAACAAGAAATGAGCCAAATACAATTATTTATACTCAAATTAATCTGCACAAAACAGTGAAAGTTTTGTGCCTGAATAAAAATTATATTTTTAGAAATAAATTCGTAATAACTATTTAAAAGTTAAAATTTCAGAAAAACATCCCATTTTTTGTATTTATCGTTGATGAAAAAAATTGTTAAAAAGTATATATTTCAAAAACTTGATGGAGGCAGATAACATGAAGACTAATATTAGGCATCGTTTCCATCGCTTAGAGTTGTGTATCTGTACAAATTAGAACTTAGGGTATTAGGTTTCAAAAAATAAACTTATTAGATTATTAAATATTCATTATTTAACAATTGGTGTAATATAGCTTTTTTCACTGAAATTAGTTGAAATATATATTAATTACCTACTAAGAAAAGATTAGAGCTTTGAGGTTAAAATTTTTAAAAAATCTTTTAGTGTCCTTACACCTTATTGACACCTTATTGATTTCAATCTTCAACCTTAACTCACTTCAACCTCTTCTGAACCAGAATAGATTGAAAACACATCAGAATTTTTTAAAATCACAAGACAAAAGCAAGTATACTTGGAGCAATGAGAATCTTTGATATTAAAGTGGGCCGTTATTAAAACTATTAGAAATAAAGAGGCTCATACAAGTCGGAAGGGAGAAGCTGTTTTGCGAAATAAGAAAACGAAAATAATAATAAAAAATGTATCAAATCCTTAGAAATTTATAATAAAACTTGAGAAAATTAATTTATTCTTCTTACTTGTATCGAAAATACATTATAAAAATACAATAACATGTTTACTTTAATTCGAGAAACACAATGTTAATGTACCTCATATTTATTGATGCCTTAAGTTAGAACAAAAGAAGGTAGATACAGGGATACATTCAATACAATTTAACACAAAAATAAGGCAAATTCCTCAAGTTATTTGGAATACAATATATTGCAAATATTACCTGTAGATTATAAATATTACTTATCGATGACATTGATTCACCTATCCAAACCATTTATGAGTGAATAAAAATTCTAATAATAAAATTAATATTTTCGTAAAACATTTTTCGCCCCAGATTGGAATATAAAATGCATTGCCGAATTCCACAGACAAATTCCGAAGGGTGATAGTAGGCATCAGGAGCATAAAGAATCACCGTGCAGCCTCAGGTCCCAAATGACGTTTAGTAAGTGAAAGTTGGAAAAATATATGGACTAGGAAACCAAAAAATTGTGAAAATTAGTCACTACAAAAAATAGTGACTGTTGGAAACCAAAAAATTCATTAAAAAATAAATGCTGTTTCAAATGTGAATTTTTTTAAATGAAAGTATATTCTTAAAAGTTTCCTTTCATATTGTTAAATTTCGTATTTGATGATCTTAAGGGTAATAAATTACTTAAAACGAAAAAGTAGAACTCATATTTTCAAAAATGCTAAAACTTGAAAAAAAATAAAAGCTTGAAAAGGTAAGCAGCTTCATAGTCTATAATTTGAAACAAGTGTTTATTGTGAGAACTGGGGAATTTAAAAAATATTCAAGAAAAAATGAAATGGGAACCATAAAAGTGCAACATCAGGACCAATGTTCGAAAAGAAACTTGTCGAATTAGAAAGACAAATTAAGAGCAAGAATAACTTCGATGCTTACATTTTCAAGCTTCTATTTTTCTTCAAGTTTTAATAACTGTGCAAATAGGGGTTCTTACTTTTTCGTCTTGAGTAATTTATGATCCCCAAGATTAAAAAATCCGAATGTTAACAGCATGAAAAAAACTTTTAAGAAATGTACTTTCACTTGAAAGAAATTAGTCATTTTTCTATGTTTATATTTCATATATTTTTGCGACTTTCACTTACTAAACGTCGTTGAGGACTCAAGGTTGTACGGGGATTTTTTTTATCCTCTTGATGCCTGCTATCACAGCTCTGAATTTGCCTGTCGAATTCAGCAACACCCTGTATATATATGTGTGTGTGTGTGCATTTTAAAGGGTGTCTTATCAGGAAATTAATTAAGTTATTAAGAAATAATTATAAAATGTCATTTATATTAATTTCAATAATATTTTCTATTCAAGTTGCATAGTACTAATGATATCATATACACTGCTATATCATTTATTCGTATATAACTTTTACAATTCGCAAATTGTGGCAAAATGTATCAAATATCAAATGAGCGATAAACAATGATAAATTTTCATTTGATTGAAACTTAAAGTATGACTTCCGTATAATTTTATTAAGGTACGGTGAAATATTTCTTTATGAAAGTTGAAAATATTTATTATCTGATAAATAACTTCAAATATTTTCAAATTAAGAAGATTAGTTAATTTTAAGGGAATGCATAATTAATTCACTATAAAAATAGCAAAATATGAAATCATCAAAAATGAATCAATATTATGAAATCATCTGTCTTGATATTGTAATATTTTATAATTCTGTTTAAATTCAATCTAATTTTTATGATGGCATGCAAAATATTCCCTTTCAAATGGCATCACAACGCATGAAAGCATAAACTTCTGTATATTGATGTATAGAGAACATTGCATGTACTAATAATATAAAATTATTAAAATCGGTTCATAAAAGCACGTCAATGGCACCTACATTTTTATTCTAACAGTTCATTCTGCTATGTGATGCATTTACAAAGTTTCAATTTTCTTTAAGCCTTCTAAATTTTGAGTCATATTGTCTACGTTTAAGCCTTTAAAAAATGCATAGAATATTAACTGTCTGACGGAACTATATTAAAAAGCGTTTGGACCCTAAAAAATGTACAACAACATACCCTGATAATAATTTTTAGAATCGGAAATTTTTGTCTTAGTGTTTTTACAAGAGAGTGGGAGAAATATGTCCCAACAATGGCCTTAGCATTTTGCAATGACTCGTGCCAACGTTTGTTACCTCTCGTTTACATCAAGAATATAAAATTTCCTTCCATGTATATTTTCTTAAAATGCATGCAAAGTAAATGTAACTCTGATAGTAATGGAAGTATTTTTCTCATAATGAGCTCTCAAATCTGACATCCTGCTACAGTATCTTGATGGATGTCATCTTTGAAAGCTTAAGCGAAAGCCGACCACCCGCATTCCGTAACAAGATATTATCATTCCCCTGAGCATTTTCCATTGTCAGTGAATTTATTGTAATTATTGAGTTCTGATAAAGTAATCAAATTCTAAAGGCCATTATTGGACACTATTCTCAAAGGAAAGTACTACTTGAAATAGCACCTCCCACCATTGTAAATTATCTGCAAATACGCATTTGGTAATAATATGCGCTATAGAGAATACAGCATACCATGGAAAAGACAAAGGAAAATTTAAAAAAGCAGCGTGAAATACATGAAAAGTGACTTCAAATTGATTTGCTACAATAAAACGAAGTAAATTTATTTATAAACAGTGTTTTTTGAGAAAAAAAACATTAAAAAGGTTTTGTAACACGTTTCAGAAACGATTCAACACATTTTAAACTAATGTCTTCATTACCTATTTTTTTAACAATAATGAATACCGCGCCGTTTCTTACCTGGTAGTAGGTTTTCATTTTTTTCGGAGAAAAGAAATTCTCACTATATCCTTTAAACTATTGCCAAGTGTGAGAACATTTGGTTCATAAGTTTTGCTTTTATGACCATTTCAAACTGGAGCTTTAATTATAACTATCCTGTATTTGCTATGATCCTAACATAGAGCTTCGATACGTAACATACCGTTTCTTTTATTATGTAAAAGAAATTATTCAACCCTATTATCCCCGTTTTAATACGTATTTTATTTTTCCATGTTTGTTTCATTCAGTGTTCTTGTGCTCAATATAATAGATTTTTTCTTTTGACTCATTGTTATTAATTTCAAATCTACATTCTTTATTATTTGCATGTCTCTTTGTGATTCCAAAACAACACCTTTTTTTGTCTTTTAAAAACAGTCTACCTTCATATAAGCAGTATAAGGAACATACGAGCTCTGGTATCGTAGGTGGATATAGAATTATATTTCAAACCATAGACCTTTACATTCGGATCATAAATAGAGCTACACTGACTACAAATAAGTATTTGGACACCTATGTAAATGACGATATCTGCGGTTTTAAGGTACGTCACGGCCTCCGTCGGTATATATCGTGTAGGAAACCGCATAGGCTTTAATCGCATGCAAGATGCCTCGCAGTTCGGAGTTCTCTGATTTTGAGAGATGTATAATTATCGGGTAACACAAGTGTGGCCGATCCTTAAGGGACATATCTAGCTATCTGAAGTACCCAAAATCGACTTATGTGGTTTAGAAGTGGAAGGTGAGCGGTGTTTGTAGGAATGTGCCCGGTAGACCGACAAGTGCTGTCCAGAGAAATTCGGAAGAACCACACCCAACCGAAGGCCCACGAGGAGTTTGAACAAGCATCCGGGAGTATTGTTTCAATGAATATCATCCGTAAGGAAGCACATCTGCTTGGGTTTTATGGTCGTGATGCTGCCCATAAGCCTTTGATCACAAAGTCCAACCGCGCTGCTCGGTTAATGTGGTGCAAAGCACATTAAATTGGACCGTAGATCAGTAGAAACGGGTTCTTCGGAGTGACGAATCAAGGTTCACCTTTTACCTTTCGGATGACAAGGTCTGGGTCTGGCGTCTACCTGGAGAACGTCTCTTGACAGAATGCATTGTGCTAACAGTCAAGTTCGGCGGAGGTGTAATTATGATATGGGGTGTTTCTTCTGGTATGGGCAAGGACCCTTGGTCCCCATTCATGGTAAGCTCAACTCCGATGCCTACTGCACTATTTTGGATGACAATGGGCTTCCTACGTTGTGGCAGTTTCAGGACGACAATACGAGTTGTCATGTTTCGACGTAAACCAAGGCTTGGTATGGTGCCAATGGAGTTCATCGAATGGACTGGCCATCCCAGAGTCCAGACCTGAACTCTATACGAGTTGCACCGCCGAATTCAGGGGTGCAATACCCGTGCAAAATCGGCGAAGAAACTTCTAAGTCTTCTCCAAGCCAAGTGGAAGAAAATACCACTAGCTGTCATACAAAGACTTGTGTAAAGTATGCCCCGGAGGGTCCACGCTGTAATTACCTCTCGTGGAGGCTCTACCAACTATTGATTTTGAATAAATTTTGTTTTTATTTTCTATCACAGGTGTCCAAATACTTATTGGTAGTCAATGTACTACGCCTTCGGAAACTCTGTGTTAACACGTGAGAGCAATTTGTGCTTAACATTGATCATAAACATTTTTCTACACAATTTTATAAACTTCATTAGAGTTAAATTTTATAAACATTTCCTTGTTGTATCAGTGTTTATTTTATTTGCTGTAATAATAATGATTGAAACTATTAATCTCTACCTCCAAATAAATTATAAAGTTATTCATCAAGAGAAAATAAATTTGTCATTCTGCATTTAATAACATTCAGTGACGTATTTAAGAGTTTAAAATAAACATTAAAAAATGATATCCTCTTTTTGCAAACCTTAGTGACTTAAACTTACTAGATTGAATTAATATTTTCATTAACTTTTTGCATTTTTTCATACAAATGGTAGAAAAACATTAGCTTTTAACTTCACTTTGTAAGATACATCTTTGATGAGTTAAGAACGAAGAGAAAATAGAAATGTTTGTAGAAAATTATTTCTTTTAGAAATTAAAAAGGGACATATTCCTAGCTTTTTTATACATGTGTTTGTGACATTAGTAGAAATAATGTACGGTACTGTCATTTTAGAAGATTGCTTAGTTCAGTTTCCAAAGTAGTTTTACAATAAATTAATATTGTGATAATTTTTATGGAAAAAATATAATCCTTCATTTAGGAACACTCTCCTATAAATCTCTTAGGAGGACGTCAAAACTGTTAAGTAACAGAAAACTTAATTAAAGCACAGTGTTGGAAAAGAAAAACATTATAACAAAAGCAAAAATACCATTTAATTTAACGATGAAAAAAATTGGACTTTTTTCATGCTGGTACATAAAAATGATTTTCTTTGGGTATGCTGCGGTGTTTCGAAAAAATGATTAAATTTTTTATCAACAGCCTATCAAAGTACTTCTTTTTTTTAACCAGAACAAAATTAGATGTGACATTTCCACATGGGTTAAATGGATTACGTGGAAATAAAAAGAAATCAGGTCAAATTTCTTTTTTTGTATAAAAAAATAACAAGTTGTTATGACGAAATTGACAGCTTGAACATCTTATTTGCGTTTTTCTTACAACATTTTTAATTTTCTTGCCATCTTTTTTTATAATTTATTTATTAAAACAAAGAAGGTCTTTACATAGCTTTTAATTCTGGTTATAAGTTCTCATTGGTGAAATAATAATTCATTTAATTTCAAATGCAGGAAAAAATGAAGAGGATTAACCCATTTAATCAACGCATTTACAGAAAAAAATTTCAATAAAACATGCTAAGGTTATGCAATCAACTTTTTTACATGACAAGATTTTTAATTGTGAATGGAGATAGTTATAATTTTTTCTTCTAAATTATAAAATATTGAACTGGTGTAAAAAAGTATGTTAAAATATTCCAATATTGGTCTTGGAAAATTTCTGTGCTTGGTACAAATTTGACAACAAAGGATAAGTAAAGTTTAAAATTCTATACAGTTTGACACAAAACTGAAGTGTGTTGTAAAATATTCATATGCAGGAACTATTTTACATTACACCTAAAGAAAACGTTCTAAAACAATAAAAATAGATGATGTGTATGAATTTAAATTGAAAATTTAAAGTATGCTATAGAGGATGAGCAGTACGATTAAATATGCACAACGATGTAACGGAGGTAGGCAACCGATAGCTAGACGATGTAGAAAAAAAAATATTAGTGTCTATTTCCAAAATCACGGAACTACATACAGTTATCGTAAAATTTCCTATTCACTATTTTGATACACAGATATTTACTTCAAAGCTTACTAAAAAGCTTGCATTAAAATACTAAAATGCAAGAAATCTTTTTTTTATAATATTTGTTATAAAATATTGCTTCATATATTTTAGGGAAATGATTATCAGATTAAAACAAAATTGCAAGATTTTTTATTGTAAATTGGTTAAGAAAATGCTTAAACAAAAAAAAGGTAGGAAACCTATGCAACTTTTTATTACCAAATATATATTCGAAAATATTACATATCTTGTAAAATTTTCAAAAATTATCTTTTCAATTATATTGACGACTTCATGGTATAAATACAATTTCTATGTTTAATCAAACTTAAAAAGAAAATATTTTAATCATATTTCCTAAAATTAAATTTAAAACTTAATAATTTCGAACGAATATTAAATGAATCGGGAGATACAATAAACAGTTTCTTTCATTACCGCTCTGAAAGAACACCAACTTTAACAATTTTAAAAGAATGCACAAATCTAATAAATAAACATGAATACTTGTTCGTTCGTATTTTATATACTGTCGTACCGTTCATCCTATTTCGATAAAACATCGCGAAATTATTGATGGATTGCACTTAATATTTTTTTTCAGGGGCAGCAACGCCCTGGGTGCCAGCTAGTAAATCAAAGAAAAATAATTTCTTCAGCACAATGTCCTCCATTAACATCGCACTTCTAACTTGAACGAAGAAAACTTTCCAGTAATGTTTTCCCAAGTTTCTATAATACAGATTTTTACTAGCATCCGAGCAATAAAACAAAATTCAAACAAATAAATCTCATACTGTAGTGTATGAAAGAAATGATGAAAACAAATTTAAAAATAAATAACCCCAATCATTCAGAACGATGCACTTTGGGAAATACAATTTTAAAGACAAATAGCACCGATGAATGTCATTTATGTGGGAAACAAATACAAGCTGAGAATTCTATTTGACCTCAGCCCTCAACGGTAATTTATTCTGAATAACGTAGCGGAAAAATTGAATTTAGATACATTGGAGGAAGATGCTTGTATTTACTCTTCAAGTCAACCTTGAAAGAGGAAGAATTCCCAAGTATTCCACCCTGAAGAGGAAGGTATAGGGCGACTTGTGCCAATTCCAGAGTGTTTGTTTGGATTGATAATGAATTAAGATGAAGAGGATATTTGTCTTTTAGCATTGTCGCATTTGTTTGTGATAAAAATCTTCCTTAATCTTCAAACGCTTCAGATGAAGGAAGATGCATGTTTAAATGAATATTAATGCTTGAAAAACCATGTTTAACTTTTTATTGTTTTGTTAAGAATCAAACAAAGAAATGAAATATTTTGTTTCGGTAATCGTTTGCATACAAATCTTTTAAAAATGCTAAATAAATTAAATTTAAAAAAATCGCACAATTTTTAATTTAAAAACAATAATAATTCAATAAAATTTTGTACTTTTAATGAAGCGTTAGTATAATACAATTTTGTACCTTGATAACCTACACAATCATGTAAGTTAATTACTTATATAATTCTGGGCATTAATAACTTACATAATTCTGTATT
The DNA here is from genome assembly GCA_026543055.1 of Argiope trifasciata. Classification (NCBI taxonomy): domain Eukaryota; kingdom Metazoa; phylum Arthropoda; class Arachnida; order Araneae; family Araneidae; genus Argiope; species Argiope trifasciata. Next base: position 572,079 of record JAPMOQ010039177.1, read on the forward strand.
TTAATAAATTACAGAATTCTGAGTATTAATAACTTACATAATTTTGTGCTTTAATAACTTACATAATTCTGTACATTTTTTAATGAATTATCATTTATTTTAATTGTTATTATAATTAGTTGGAAACAATTATACTTTTAATAAAGTTTTAGTGTAATATAACTTTTTACTTTAATAAACTAACATAATTCTGTTATTTAATTATTGTTATTGAATTGTTAGTTATTTTAATCATCATTATAATTTTTTATTTAAAAACCATTACATTTTTAATAAAGTTTCAGTGTAATATAATTTTGTACTTTAATAAATTAACATAATTCTGTTATTGAATTGCTATTTTTTTAAATTGTCATTACAATTTTTTATCTATAAACCATTTCATTTTTAATAAAGCAGTAATATAATTTTATACTTTAATAGCATATAATTTTGTCCTTTAATAACACATAATTTTATACTTAAATAACCTATAACTTTTTCTTTAATAATTTATATAATTTTTCACTTTAAATTTTTGCTATTGAGTTATTAAGCAATAAGATGGATTCATCGGCTCATGAAGTGCAGAAATTTCAAGATTCAATTAATTTTCCAAATCAGCGATTTTATTAAATAAAATGTACAATAGATTCTTAACACATTAATAGCGTTTGAAAAAAATCACAAATAATTAATTAGTATCATGCTTTTGAACGTTTGATAGCTTGATTAATTCTCAATTCAGTAATTTAGAACACACATTCTAGAATTCTAACTTGATAATTTTTTAGAAAAATGTATTTAAAAAACCTTTTGTTGGATGATAACTGAAACTTAATTGAAATTCTATAATATATATTTTACTTTTTGTAAGAATTAGACGGCTTCCCAGATTTAAAAAAAACCCGCTAGATAGGGTAATGTCTGATAGTGTCAAAATTTTGTCTGTTAAAATTTTAATTATTTAATTAACTTGAAATATATTAATTTATTTTGAAAGGAAATTTTTTATAAGCCAATGCTTTTGTAAGCCTTTACAGAAAAGGTGTTTCGAAATTTTCATTTTCTTTTCATAAAGTAAATGTTTTAATATTTTGTTTGCTTATCATATAATAATCTTTTAGATGACATCATTTCAGAACTATGAAAAAGGACATGATTGCTTAGTTAAATAGTTTTGAATAGTTTTTTTAAGTATTATTGCTTATCTAAAATGATAATATTTAAAATGTAACTCATGTTAATTGACAATTATAGCAAAATTCATTAACAGAATTAATGATTTTTTTTCAAAATTCGTTTGATTCATTAATAGAAATTATAGTTATACTAAAGTCAAAAATTGATTATTTGAAGAGTATAGACAAATTTTAACTATTATTATGTGAGGTTAATACGTGCAAAAATAACTCTTCACGACGCATTTTTCGTCATGTATTGATTTATATGTATGTAACTGAATTTTCTTTGAATGTCACTATTACCCAAAATTCAAAAATCAAGGGGAAAAACCTAAAATGATTTTGATTTCAAAAATGAAATATATTTGCAACTGCTTTTTGCATTTGTGCCGAGCTTGTATTCTATAAAGAAATTTGAACGGAGTGAAAAACAGAAATTGAATAGGTGAAAATGTGGAAAGAAAATGGTGTGATGTGGTTTTGGTACATTAAATATTAAACTAAGTAACTCCGGATCGGAAACGAAAAGTAAAAATTTTGTAAACAGAAAAAAAAATCTGCAGGCAAAAGTAAAATTTTTTCCTGCAGATTCAAGCAAGAGCTTATACATCATTCAATAACCTGAATTGCAGTTACTTTTTGGCTTGGATCTGTAATTAACATGTAGAACAAAACAAAAATATAGAAATTGTACCGTTTTTAAAGATTTTTTAAATAAATTTACTGCAATCAATTCTAAAACACGAAAATAGTATTTTGTTACGCCGCTTTCCTTATAACTTTTATCTTACATTTTCGTACAGAATTATTTTTGCATTTGCGTTTCCTAATACGATGAAACTTCCTCAAAGGAATTTTTTCCAGTTTTAAAATCTATAGTTTTTTACATGATTTTCATTTCTTTTAAAGATTTCAATCTTTATTTGCTGAAGTAATCAATCGATGATGTAAATTTATTTTTTATAATTACAAAGTTTATATAATAGTATATATTTTTTTTCTTATTAATTCGAAAGTAACATTTTTCTCCTGTTTCTAGGAAAGATATACTGAAAATTGTTTCATATGATATTTTTAAATTTTCTAATTCAAATACTAAAGAAAAAATGGGCTTCATTATGATCAGTTGACACATTGTACGTACCCGTTTCGCAGATTTGCATGCCCCGAACGTTTAAAATTTATTTTTTATGGTAAGTTTATATCATATTAACTTATATAAAGCTTATTTCACTATAACGTTTGATAGTTTGATTCACGCGATTTGACATGAGCATATCGCTTGGCTCATTAGTAAGTAAAATACCGTATTTAAAATTTTTAAATATATATTATACAATATTACAAATTATTAAACCACATTAAAGAAAAGAAATGTGGTTTTATGAGAAAAAGAGGAAAAAGGGTATATATATATATATATATATCTTTTTCCATTTTTGCAATTTAGTTTTTTTATTAAAATCATAATAATTGATCAGTTCATTTTGAGCAATTTTTTGATTCACAATCAAAAGCAATAAGTTAAGTTCAAAATATTTGCATCACAACTAATAATGAAAAGTATTTAATAGGAACATTTAAAGCGTGAAAGAATTTTTTAAAAAAATCAAACGATTTTACTTTCTGGGAATAACAGGCCTCGTATTTTTGTAATAAAATTTCAAATAAATTTATTTTTTATGATATTTTATGTTTTTTAATTCAAGTTATCTAGTATATTTTGTCTCCATGCGATTTTTTTACGACTTTTGATGCTATATATTGAACATTGAATTTCGCATAATAAATTCACAAGTTATTGAAATTTTTATATATACAAATATTTTATATATACATATACTTTTACATATATAAATACAAATTTGTATTTTGCACTCAATTTTATTGACATAATTGATTAACTTAAGGCAAAAATGTCATCGGACAAGCAGATGGATAGAAGAAATAAAGAAGATTAAACAGCAGACAGCGCGAGACGATTTTCAGTTTTTACATAATTTAATTAAATTGATTATGAAACAAACACGAAATTTCCTGATACACCCATAACTGTAAAAATGAATTAGAAAAATGTGAAATTGTTAAACCATGTGTTTACAAATTATGATCAAGATACAAAATGTATTATTAATATATTTATGCATTGTAATATTTAATTAATTTTTAACCTAATCAAAGCGATGTAAAAGTAATTCCTTCCTTATTTTATTTTAATGAAAGTACATATATGCATATTGATAATTTAAGCGTGGGTCCTTATCAATTTAATTGATTTCGATCATCATTTTTATGCTTTTTTTATTGTTTTATTAAACTTCTTGGACTTATTTCAATTTCTCTTGTATAAAATAGGTGGAATTAAATTTTCAAATTCTGTGTGTAAAATATTGGGTAAGAGTTTTCTATTTCTTATATTTTAACTTGTAATTTTTATAATTGCATATTCCTAAGTTGAACACTTTATAAATTCCACATTTTAATGGTTTTATTGCTTGTCTTTGGTGTGCTTCTTCGTAATTTCACTATTTGAAGTTACAATTATTTCTTTCCTTTAAAAAAGTAAAGCAAATAAAGCTTAGATTTAGAATTTATTCTGATGATTTATGCAAGTTACTGAGTTGTGCTATAATAAGAAATTGAAAATACATTTACATGAACGAAAATTTGCATAACTTTCAGAAATAACTCGGAAATGTAAATGTTTTAATTAAGTTTTAGAAAGAATGAATACACTGAATTCAGCATTATTTACTCTCACCTTTTTCCATTAACTCTCCGTTTTTTTTCATTAATGAATAAATAACATTTTAAAAAAGATGAGACTTTTTTTCAAGAAAAAAATTGCTGCAAAAATATAGTTTAAAATATTTATTAATAGCAAGTTAGAAACATTAGATAAGAGATTAAATAAGAAATAAAAATTTACCTTTTTTGATTAAACTGATGTTAAAATTCCAATTAAGAAGGTAAATTATTATTAATTAACATATTTGATAACTATTAATCAATAGTTACCTAAAAATATTTAAAGATACTGTTTATTAATTTCATGAAACAGCAAAAGAAAACCATGTTACATTAATAGTTAGCCAAAACTATGGTAAAAATTATTTTCCGGTCGTACATTTCAGTTTTTTAAACTTAAACTCTATTTTAACATCTTAAAATACTTTGCCAGTATTTCCGCTATTGAAGTTTTCATAGTGAATATTGGGTGAAAAAAGAAGGAACGAGAAGTTTTTTTATCATCTGAACTATATTTAAGGCTATAAAATTATGCAATTTAAAAGAAAAAATGAACTTTGAAAAAGGAAAGAAAACTCACAAAACGTGGTTCATTTTTAAATAAAAATAAATTTAATATGACACATTTGTAAAGCATAATGATGAAAAAATACACAAGTAAATGTACTCTGAAGAAAAGAATCTGGTGACGAAATATTGATTTTATGAAAAATAAGTAAACAACACTAAGTTATGTAATTAAAGAGATGCATTTCAATGCCAAATTTATTACTATAGCTTTCATTGTAATAATTTATTATTATATATATTTATTTTTATATGAATTAGAAAAAATCGACATTTTAGCGTTGCTTGAAATTTCAACATTTATCTGATACTTAAAATTCCTATAATTCAACATTTGCATAATAAACTACTGAAATATTAATTGGCATTTCGTTGGGTATTTTGGCATTTAAATATTATAGAGTATTGATTTGTATCATAGAGCCTTACATTTTTTAAAATCAAGTTATAAGAGCTCTTAAACTTACAAAGGTAACCTTCAAAGTGATAATAGTGCCCGGTCAATAAGAAAGAAAGAACAATAAGTAAAATTTAAAAATTTACTCGATTTGCTAAATTATTAAGTTAAAAAGTTTAGATCGCAATTTTAGTTGAGAGTAAGTTTGAGAATATTTACTTTGAAATGCTTAGAAAACCAAGGTTCAAATTATAAAATTAAAAAAGTATTTTTTAATGATTTGAAATACTTTCTAACACTTGAATGAATAAATATACTTTTGCATGTAAAAGTTATATTAATTTATTAAAACCAAATCACAAGCAAAGGAAAATTAAAATATTTAGAAGAAAAAGAATTAACATGTAAAAAAATTAATCCGGAATGTGTGTAAGTAATTAAAAAACAAATTTTGTAAACCAGATAAAATATAATTGAGAAATAATTAAAACTTATGTTGCTAATGGTGTAATTTTCGAATGCTGATAAAAAGTTAACTATGTAGAACTTAAAATGTTTCATGAAAGTGCTATAAGCTACGCAGATAAATCCCTTTTTTAAGATAAAATATGAGTACAAGTTCATTTATGATAAAAGTTATGTTAAATTTTATTTACTTTACACGAATGTAATACCATAAAACTCTCAATGTATTTAATGCACTTTCTAAATTTAGTAAAGAGAGTAAGTAGTTTCTGAACATTTAAACCATTTTTCAGCAGAAAAAAAAAGCTTTTCCTATGATTTATAGAGAGTGTTTTAAATATGCTTGCGTCTGCAGATGAAAAAATTATTACATAATATTAAAAGTAAAAGCTACTAGATAAGGAAAAGTGGAACAAATGTGTACAGTATGGTTTTATGGCAATATGATATCATGAATCCATCAGAAAGATTTCATATGCTCAATTTTCAGAATATTTATAAAGCTGCTAAATTGTGATAATTTACTATGACAGATTTCTGAGAATAGCTGGAAATTAATTTAATTAGTTAAAGGCATAATTAATTTATCCACTTTATGATTTTTTTGAAAGACTGAGCCTCACATAAAGTTGTATGCTTGAAAAAAAAGCTATGAAATTAAACACAAATATTATGTGTATATGATATTATGTGGTATAGCAACATATCGTTTACATCGTATAATATATATTTCATATATATATATATATATATATACCTAAATTTTATTTAATTGGTATATGTATAATTGGTGACAGACTTGGAAACTTAAATTTCCATTAAAGAAAAAGCTACTAAATGAGGAAAAATGAATAAATAAATAAAGTATAATTGTTTCCTATTATATAAAATCTTTATACTTTATATATTGTCTCCAATTATATAAAGTACAATTGGAGACAGAATGGCATGGATTGATGGGTTTGATCTTTAGTCCCCAAAACTTGAAAAATTCATAATTTCTTTTGCATCACTTCTAACAATTTATTGTCTTTCATTGTGACGGATTTCTGCAATGGTCAAATATTCATTTTATTAATTAAAGAAATATTTTATTTATCCAAACTGTATATTTTTTGGAAAATAAATATAATATGATATAATTTTAACATATATAATAATAATAGTAAATATTAATAATCTAATAGTAATAGTTAATTGATAATAATATTCCATAAAAATAATCTTCAACAAATTGAAAATTTCACTAATTCTTTTGCGTCACTTTTAAAAGTTATATTACGACAAAAAATTATCTCGGAAACTTATATAATTCTCACAAAACAGAAAATCTTACAGAGGAATGTTTCTTATCATAAAACAAATTTATTTTATTTTTATTCCCGAATTCCGATTTCTGGCATAGGAATTTAATTGCATGTCAAAAAATCTTTTATTCAGACATATGCTAAATGACTTTGGATTGTTTAAACTCCGAGCAGAAAGTGATAACAGTTCCCCAAAACTTCTGTCAAGAAGGCGCACTAAAATTGAAGAATTCTTCCCGCCTCTTTTAGAAATCGATTTCTTTTAATCTAGAAATCGAGGAGGAGAAATGAAGAACTTTTGTCACTTGTCTATTTGTTTGTGGTGTAATCGATCGATTCCTTTTGTTTTTATCTTGTCCGAAAAATCCTTGGGAAATGTTCTCCCCAAAGGCTCGCTAGAACAACCATTAGCAAATAAATATTCTTCCAAAAATAGAACAATCCTTAGCAGAACATCGAATGCATCTGTGAAATCGAATATATTAAAATGTATGCCAGACTGAAGTACTTTGACGACTTTTTGAATGGAGAAAAAAGTCCTATTTTGTTCAATTAAAAAGTTTTCGAGCTCATGTAAAAAAATTTGTGATAAAAGTACTTTTTCTTGAGTTCTGTTTTATTTTAAATTATATAATCATAACCACAATGAAAGGGTGTAAATTGACAGGCTTTTACGAAAGGAAAATCATGTGAAAAACTGTTGATATTATGTTTGATTATTTTTGGAAAATTTCCACTTTGAAATCAAATATAACATTTAAGTATGGATTTTTTTTGGTGTAGGAAAATCAAAATATCTAGCTGTAAGTTGCAGAGATTTCAAAATCAGTGTCTTTTACTTCAACGAAAAAAGGACTAATTGTTGATTATAGCTTGAGGTAAAGCAATTTTATATTCTTCTGAGTACATTAAGTGTTAACCTTTTTCAATGGTTGTAACTTTTGAATGAGACTTCACATTACCTGAGCCTTTCAATTTTATGTATAGAGAAAGTCAAACATTCTTAAAACATGTATAGTTTCGATTCCAATTTCAGTTTCGTTTTTGTTTCGTTTACATAATTTTATTAATTATGCTAATTTAGATTTGTTTCATTAATAGGCTCTGTGTCATTTACTTTTCATTTTGTGAGCTTTTATCTTTTAATTAATAATTAAACTTTAATTTCGAATTCAACCTAATTAGTTTCGTTGACTCAGGGAATGGGTTTTAATTATTTTAATTCTTTTATGGTATATATATATATACTTATATATGTATATATATACAAGTAATCAATCATAAAAGTATTAAATAATTAAAAACCAACTTCCAGAATCATCAAATATTAAATTATTTCGGAAAACTGAAACTAATTGTGTCGGATTCGAAGTTAAAATTTTATTCGGAATTAAACTACAAAAAGTAAACTAAAACAAAAGCCAAATGAAATAAAACCTATTTATGAATCAAATCTAAATTATTATAATTAAGTAAACGAAACAAGACATTGCTAATTACGGAAACGAAACTAAAAATTGGAATCGAGACATAAAAGTAATTCGGATTCAAACAAGTTTAAAATTTAAAAATTAAAAACCTATCATTGTATTTAGTGAGAGCTAATGCAGCTACAATTAAAATACATACTTTTTTATAAATGCATTTGCATTAAATCTTAATAATAAATTAGACTTGTATTGCTGTTCAGTAGACATCTTAATTTTTGTGATAATAACTATAACTTTTTGGTTGTATTAAAGATAATGTAGAAGTTTTTAATTAATCGATATGAAAATGTAAAAGTTTGAAAATGTTGAAATGTAGAAGTTTTTAACATATCGATATGAAAAATCCTATTTAACAATTCTATAAAAGGAAATAATATAATAAAGGATTTAGAGTTCTTAGAGTTTTCTCAACATAAAACAAGAAGTTTTCTCTTCTCGACAAAAATCAATGCTTTTCCTTTTGCAGTTTGTTTTCTAGTTGTATCCCTTTTTTTTATAGAAAAAGGAAGTACCTCTAAAAATAGCAGTTTGCACATGCTGTTGTTTCGAATTCTTGTTCAAATTTACACAAAAATAAAAAGACTTTTTTTCTTCTTCCAAAAGCAATGCGACTTACGTGGAGGAACTTCTGAAAAGAGGAAATCAAATTTCAAAGAATGAAGCTCCCACCGGTAATTTGGTTTTCCTATCTTCTCTGTGTTTAAAACGACCTCTTGGATATTTTCTCTTTTTTTTTTTACATTTTTCTATTCCGCGTTTCTTTGAGGTTGTTGCCGAAATTGATGAATGAAAATAAGGACCAGGAATACGAGTCAGCGTTTGAGTTACTTTATTTCCGAAAAAAATTTCAAACACGTACGAATAATTCAAACAGTTTTATATCAGCAGAAATATTTGTAACTAAACCAGTATGGTTGTCTGAATGTATTATTAAAAAGAAATATTGTGAAAAGCTTCAATAAAGGGAAATAAGAAAGAAGATAATATGCTATGGCTTGCCAAAATTCTTACCAAGTGTTGACACACCTATAAATCAGAATGGTCTGAGATTAGAAGTTAAAAAAGAATTCATACCCAATTTTATGTGACAAAACTTTTATCTTATTTCTTATTTTTGAGTTAAAAACAAAAAAATTTCTGCCAAAATTTCAGCTCTAAATGTGGCTGTAATTAGATGTTAGAGTAGTAAGTACTCAAGAAGAAGAGGTTTTCCAAATTTTAATTAAAATTTTTCCATGCTTTAATACATTTTCCCCTTGTATTTGCAGCATAATATCGCAGAGCGCAACTTTATACATTAAAATTTTTTCAGAAAATTATTTTGAAGTTAGGCGAATTCAACTATAAAGATTTTTTTTTAATAATTTTTTATTTTTAATATGTTTTTCAAAACATTTTAACGCAATTTGTATTGTTTTTATTATTATTATAAAGAATTTGTATTGTTATAAATCAAATCTACCTAATATTTTCTAGATACATTCTATTATTTTTTTCTTTTGTGTTAACCAAATGTTAATTTTATGATTAAAAACAATTATTTTCTCTTTACAACAATTTCAAAGCATTTCATTTTAAATTTTAAGCAGGTATTTTTATATTAGTATAATTTCAACAAATTGAGTGAGCAAAAAAGGGTTCACGCAGAATAGAAAGGAAGATAAAATAAAAGAGGAAAAAGATAATGCTTAACGCAGAATAATGCTTAAAAGCATGATGCGATGTATTGGAGACTAGAGTTTCGAATCACAGACTTTTTATTCCTTATTATACAAATAATAAAGAGATAAAAAGTCGTTGAAAAAATTATAACTACCATCTCCATACCCCAAATCTCTTTAAATTCGAAGAACAAATTTTTGAAGTTATGGCAGCCTGTTAAAGTGACCTCAAAAACGTTTTAAGATAGACGAATGTAATTCAATAGATCAAATAAGGAATTTTTATTATATTTGTCTGCCCGAAAATTCTGTACATCTACTTGGTTTTTGAAGTACGTATAAAGGAAATCGATAACAACAGAATTTAAGGAGCTAAGCAATTGAATTCGGTATATATTTGAAATTTGGGAATAAATTAGTATTAGAAAGAAGATAGTTATGAAACCGTGAATTAAATCTATCAAAGATTTTGACTACCTATTTATTTGTACTTTTGTACTCAGATAAAAGCAACGTCTTAGTTTGTGAAATTTGATATGTGATGTGCAGAAGTGCAGAAATATTTTTTACCAAATTTAAATTTAAGCGGATGGAAAGCTATTGCCGATATGTATATTCATATAAAACCCATAGATTTAGAAAAATAAATGACAGATTCAAGCCAAAAATATGTATTTTGTTAATGCCATACAAAGCGTTATGGATTTTACTGAAAACCCACTTTTTTATCTTGGTGAGGGAAAAAAATGAAGAGTGTAAGAGGTTATTGAAGAAAGTTTCGAAAAGAGTACACAAGAAAATTTCAGGGAGACCACTTTGGTTGATTTTAAATCTAATGCATTTGCGTAATCACAATTCAACCAATATAATTCCCTTGTTTTGTAAACTTTTAACAGTTTCTCGATTATCAGACTGAAACTTAAATTAATTATGCCAGCCTTTTCTTTTACCTTATTTTTGCGGAAGAGACGTATTTTGGGAGTGGAAAAATAGATAGAAACATAAATGTCACTGTCTAAAAATAATTTATTGAATAGGGAAAAACACATGCTCTATTTATTCTCACTGTTTTGTTGCTTTGTTCTGCAGAATTGTATCCATTTTACTGTTAGAATATAAATTAAAGAAATTTCAATCCGTTAACATTCACATTAAAATTGATTCTAACAATTAAAAAAGATATTTGTTATTTTACAGGGGAAATATTGGAATTCTGAAACCGATTCTTTTATTTTCGCTTAAAGTTACTCTGTGAACATTAAATGAGAGAATTTATTTAATAGTTGGATTAGCTGATATTAACCAAGACATTTTTGTGACTCTGTATTTCAATCGATGTGCAATGAAATCAGAATTAATCTAATACTTTTTTAGAGATAAATAGCCAAATATAATTGCCAAAGATTATTTATTACAATTAGTGCAACTTGTTAGTAGCAACTTGGTATTAATAAGCAAATTTTCTACAAGATATCATGTTAATCTAATGCCGATGTGCGTCAATTGTACAATAAGTTAATTCAAAAGTAAAGCTTAACATTTTTTGAAGCAAAATGTAGGCTATTTTGAGATGGTCATTGGAAAGAGGTTACAAAAGAATTGAATTCCCCTCAGAATTCAGTATCAAATCAGAGGTTAAAAAAGAATTTCCCCCCAGAAATCAGTATCAAATACTGAAGGGTGATTGGTGAGATCCTGTCATTAAATCATAATAGCAACAGATAATCAACCAGAGTAATAAATAATCTTCCTAAACGTAGCTTATGTAATACTTAAGGATATTTGGTACATTATCAATCATCTAACTCTTTCAGATCATGATTTTCCATAAAATGAATTTGTCATGTTGACAATGAATGATCTCATGTAAATCTGATGCCTACACACACCAATAATTCAATTAGTTACTTCAAAAGTAAAGATTAATATTTTTTGAAACAAAATGTAGGCTATTTTGTAATGGTCCTTGGAAAGAGGTTACACATGAACCGATATGTCCCCTCAGAATTTATTACCAATTATCGGTCGGTATTTGATGAGACCCTACCATTAAATCATAATAGAGATAGATGGTATGATAGCAAAAGATGGTCAGCCAGAGTAATAGATAATCTTCCTAAATCCAGCTTATGTAATTCTTAAGGATATTTGATGTATTATCACTTATCTAACTAATTCAGATTATACTTTCCTACAAAATGGATTTTTAATGTATTTCAATTTTTGATGGATTCTATCTGTGAAGAGAATGAATAATAATGATTACTGTTTTTAATTCAAACCATTGTAATCTAAAAATTTAATATTTTTCTATTCACATTATTGATTGATTTTATTTTATTTCATTTCATTTTCTCAATTCAAGCATTTAATTTTATTTTTCTATACATTTTTATAAAAAATTAAATATAAGTAAAAAAATACTTACTGCAATAAAAAATACTATAAATTTTTTGAACTTTATAAGCATAACATTTTTAAAACTAACTATTAAATTTATCCAAACATTTGAGACGATGAATTGCTTCATGTAACGGTATAAAAGCAGTTTTACGTCCAAGATCAATTTACTTAAAAACAGTGTATCTTTTAAAATAAGGAGATGCGCTTAAATAAGAAGAATATGCAACATACATTTTCTTTAAAAGCCCAACGCATTTCAGTTCCCCCTAACGTGCACAAAGCGTTTCAGCGTTATCCCCTTTTGACACATCTCTATTCGCATTTCTGGCATAATACTTTTATGGTGTTTGCGTCTAGCAACATGGCAACACTTAACTGGGGTCCTTGTGGAACGTAAGTAAGTAGTATGCAGTAAAAGCCAAATGAAAGCAGTAAAATTTTGAAACAAAGATTGTTGAAAGTTCGGTCATACTTCTGTGAGAAATGCTATGTATTTTAGGACATACTTTTGATTATGCAAAAAAAATATTTGATTGTACTGCAGTGGATTACAAATGATTTTTATTTTCTTTCAAAGCTCATATCAATTTATTTAATATTTAACACCACACCACACCTCCATTTCTAGGGCTCATATGGTCCCTTTCCGGTTTGGCATAGATGTAGGTGGACTTAATTTTTAAAAAAGCATACAATTAACGGGAAATATACAGAGAAATGACCAAATTCATATAGTAACAAGAAAGGAAAAATGCTAGAATGAAAAATATCTTGAGTGTAATAAAACTGGATGAAGGAACATTGTCACGTACACTATGAATGCAAAAATGAAGGGTTATAAATATTAGTTACTTGAGGGGGGATGAAAAATAAATTATGAATAAAGTCAAAGTCTTGTTAAATGGTGTTCGAAGAAAATAATAGAGTTTATCTAATTGAAGCAGATTTCCCTGATCAATTAGGAATCTAATTATGTTTATGATTCTACTTATGGAAGATGGATTATCAAATAGGAAATTACACATTTTCAAATGTATCTGCCTATGTAAACATGAGGAATATATTTAAAAAATAATGTATCAAAAACCAGTAGCTTTATTATTCATTCGAAAAATAATGATGGAAACAACTAACATAGAATTATTGACTATTTCTTCGATTTATATTAATTTTAAATTTCTTAAACTGTAATTGCCCTTCCGAATACAGTGAACTTCCAATTCACAAATTCATTACATTGTAATGGGTTAATTAAACGAAAGAATTAGTTAAACTCTTGTTGTTTTTCGGCTTAATTTCGGCCACAACTCATGAAAACGAATATAAATGTTTACAACTTTCCTTTAATTCTTTTGTAAAACTGATGAAGTAGGGGTTAATGGAAAAGAGATTATAGGATTAAATGCAGAATGATTTTTCTTCACATGAAGTTTTTGCATATACAGATTGAAAAAAAAAAACATTGGCAAGGTGCAAAAAAATCTTTATCGTCAAAGTGTACAGAGCAGGCAAATAATGTAATTTGTTTGAAAAACAATAATTTATTGTTTTTTTCAACAGGTCACAATTTTCCACGTCGTTTTCAAACTGAAAAATTTATCTTCTTAAAGAAAATTAAATGAATCAGTACATCTAAAAAAAAAGATAAATATACAGCTACTGGTGTTAATTGGAAACAGAGATTACAATCAACACCGGTGAAGCCATAGTTTGTAGGTAAACATGTATCTTCTTTAACGCACTCTAGAAGATAACAACCCTTTTCCTGCTTTATTCAGTGACATTTTCTACCATTTGTTTGTTTTAAGGGCAAACGTGTTCGAGGAAGTTTTAATGGCTTCCCTAGTTGAGTCGATTGTTAGCTGCTCGATAGCATCACTATTCTAATCTAAAATAGGAAATATTTTTTTTAAAATCAGTACTATTATTTCAGATTAGGTGAAAACTTTTTTCCACAGTCAAACAATTTTAATCTTTAAAGTATCCTAATATGTTAAAAACGCTGATTATCGAACACACTGGCGATTTATTACTATTATATCTTGTAGTTTTCTCGTAGACTTTCTTCTTTCCAAAATAGTTTATCTTTTCTAAGAAAAGAAAGGCCCAACCAATCATTCTGGGTCACATATTTTACTTCATATATTTGTCTTATTCATACTTCACATACTTGCCTTTCACTTCATTTTTCACAAAACTTTAATTTTGATAAAACTTCTCCGCATTTAACATGATATTTCAAAAACTAATAACGGTATTTACATAAAAAGTTCAACGAGTGTTTTAAATAACGTGGGCAATGCAATGAACCAAAAGTGTTATTGTTGGGGAAATACTTTTTGATCTACAGGTGAATTTAGAAAAATTAAGTTGATATTTAATGGAAAAAATGCATATATATATGTATAGTTTTACCCATAACTTATTTGCATCTCAAAAATTTTCTCGGAATTTGCTTTATTTCATTCATTATTGCATTCTATAATTTGTGTACAAAGAAAAATAAGATTGTTGCTTTACAATGTTTTTTAGAGTGTGAGAAATTTGGGTTAATTTTACTACAAATTTTCATATTTCTCAAAATATATTATATTTTCAATTTTTTTTTTTGCATTTATAGTATTCATATTTGGCAATGAATCTAAAACCCATAAATAATTTTTGAAAAATCAAACTTTTTCTTTGAACGGATACCTTAAATTTTACTAACTATAAATGCTATATATATATATATATATATATATATATATATATATATACATACATATTCAATGTGTTTTAGTGTTCACTAATTTTCTGTTCAAATCAGTATACATCCAATTGTATTGCTGGGAAAAATAGAGCATTTGAAACTGAAGGAACTTTAAAACTTTCTTACCATTACCTTATTCCAAACTTAAGCCTTAATTATAAGAATAAGAAAATATCAAATATTAAAAGAACGCCTTAGACTTAAATTTAATCAAAATTTAAAATAAACAATGTACATTTTTTATCACAACAATAGAAAAAAAGGGGAAGAATGAAATATTATTATCAACGATGATTACTGTAAGTTTTACTTCAAAAGGAAATATATCTTTGAAAAAATAATGCAAATATTTCATAAAGTTAATTAAAAAATAAACATTTTTTTATGGCGAAAACCTTTTTTATGGTTGAAAAGATGTTTTTGCATTTTGCTGCATTTTTTTGGCAATAATTTCTAACTTATTTTTTAAAAAGTGCCAAGATTTCGATTAATTTTTAATTAATTGAATTATTAAATTTAAAAAAGTTCTCTATGGTGTACATTCCCTTTATATGTACCAAGTTAGGTAGGTCTGGTCTGTAGAGTACCTACACATGAGCATTCTTATAAGTACACGCATGCATAATCACAGAAGCATACACAAGGATACACTTAAAAATACAAACAAGCCCACATACATAAACATATATACACGCTTTCATCGTATTAGTAACTTGTTTCAGAGTTTAGAGAACGGTAATTAATCTAAAAAGAAGATAAATAACTGAATTGTAAATTATTCCCCTATAGAATTTTATTTAATAAAATATATTTCAATTCCCACAGTTATTGTATCCATTTTCTTGCAGAGTTTAAAAATGCATTAAAATGGATTTCATTTATTGTATTCAATGGTATTTTATATATTTTTTTCTTATTAGTTACTATGAAAACTATAAGGCCGTAAGGAAACCTGCTGTATCATTTTTTTATAAATGGAATTTTTTTTTTACCGAGCGGCATGTCAAAATATTTATATTTCGAAAACCCATAGAAGCTAAATGTAATACCTATTTTAATAAGAAATATCCAAACATCTTTTCAATAAATATTCTGAGTGTTTGTTAACAACTAATTTGAATTCAAATTTTGTATTTGTATAGAATTTTTGTTCAGAAAGTATCTGATAAACAAATTCTTATAAGAGTTTTTAAAGTCTTGCTTTCATTTATGCACTAAATGTAACAGCATTCCATAAGCAAAGTTTGTATCTCTCTGAATTATAAACTTTAATGTTACTTAAATTGTTCTATGGACACAACTTGAAAAATAAATCTGATATTTTCATCAGTAATGCGATATAATCTATAGTATTGTCCGATTTTAATCAATAAAAGTAATAGTGTAAAATATTGTTGAATCTACAATAAAATAATATAACAACGAAAAATATGTAACAATATTGTGCAATATTTTGTATAGTTGTTTTAAGCTCTATAAGGCTTTGATTTAAATGCCTATTGATCAAACAGAATTATGAAGGCACCAAAATTTATGCAATAACAGAAATGTACTAAATAATAAATTGAAAAATGATTACTTTCCCTTCAAACTTAAAATTTATCTTTTTTCAGACTTATTACTAGGGGCTGCAAATGGTATGGACACAAAATTTTATTTAATTAATAATTATTAAATTTTTAAAATATTAAATAATCCATATAATTGAAAATAAATCAATATAAATGTTTCTAAATCTCTAAATCAACAGCAAAGAAGTGAAAAAAATTCATTAGAAAATTTATCTTTAAAATTATGGAACAAATTAATTTATATAAAAAAGTGCTTATAAACTGTGAAGACAAAAATATTAAATGTTTCATTTTTCCTTTCATTTTGCATATATGAATAGTTAAAGCTCTCAATACATTTTAATGAAAACAATAAAATTTCGATTTCTTTTTGCAACATTGTTTATTTAAAAATATAAAAATTAAGGTTTTAAATATTTTTTGTGAATTATAGAAAACCAAATTCACTCAAAACATTAGAAAAGTAAAAATAAATTAAGATTTTTCAGGTTGTTTGTATCAAATAAGAGTAGGCTGACTTCTAATATTTAGGATTTCCTATATTTCTGGAATATGCGGAATAAACTCACTTTATTTCTCGATCCGGAAGTACAGTTCCAATATTGCTTACACACACGAGACGAATTCTGGTCATATGAAATCCAGAGAAGTGCCAATATTTTCGCTCAGCTAAACTTGCTTTTTATTAGAAGGGAAATTTCGCTCTTGAGTGAAAAAAAGTATAGAAAATCTTCAATTTAAATTTCAACAATAATATTTTTGAGCATTTGTTTTTATATAGAGAACATATGCTTTTTTAAACAAATAATATCTTTATAAGAGAGAAAAAATGTTCAATTTTTGGTTTTTATTTGTTTAACATTTTTAAATTAGAAACAAAAAGATTTAATAAGTCTTTATTAAAGAAGCAATATTATTAAATTACGTTATTTAAAAAAAAAAATTGTAACAAGCTATAAATTAATATAACAAGTAAATGAAAAATTTTAGATCTGTTTCTTATTCAAACACTTGTATGTATTTTGATAACAGCAATTGTTGATATGTATTTGATGTATTTTGTTAACAGCAACTTTAAAAAAAAAATAATTTCTTAATTTGTGGGAATTTTTGTGAAACTCTGATTAAAATACATTTACTTTAACATATTTTAGATTAACCTCTGTTGAAAAGATTATTTTTTTATATAAATTAACATATTGCAGTAATCTTAATAGAAAAAAAATAAGTTTGTTTATTTATTTTATTTAGAGGATAAATACCAAAAGCCTTTATGCTTGAAAATAAAAAAAATAATTCGAAATAAATAAATAAGCTCATTGATAGGAACAATTATTTGTTACTTAAAATATTTCAGTCGTTGGGTATGCTTAGAAGTTAGAGGCTGTACATAATTTTTAATTGCTAATTTTAACTGCTTTTCTATCGAAAACTATATAAATGTTTTCAGAATTTAAATATCAGTTAATTAAATAAAATTTTAAATATAAATATGGCAGACTCCGTTACCGAAATAGTGAAAATTTGATTTACATTTTCATATTTTTAATATTCATTTACAAATAAACGATAAAAAATGAATCAAAAACATCTTTTTTTGCTCTTTAGCACAACAAAAAGATACTTTAAAAAATATGTTCAATAAATTTATCTTCAAAATATCAATCGCACATTCAACCATTTTGTTTTGTTGTAGCAAATGAGGATACTCTAAGCCTAGTAACTTATAGAAACTTCAGTAGGTCCATTTAGTATAGACCAAAGATAAAAAAGGCGATTTTTATATGGTAACAAGCAGTTGGGTCTATTTTATAAAATAATGAAAATAAGATAAAATGAATTAAATAATAAAACTTTCCCACTTAATTATGAAATAATGATTTAAAAAAGTAAATAGTAAAAGAAATTAAAACTAGCGGAAGTCTACCGAATTTTTTAGAAGATTTAAACTTTTATTTACACTAATTAAATTTTCATTTTGTAACTGAAAAACAAATGAGAGTAAATTATAAAATCGATATCATTAAATCAGTAATTATATGAGAAAAATATATGAAACCAAGTAATTTTTTGGTAAAAATAAAGTAAAACTCTTCAAATATTCTATTTGAAAGAATGGAATATTTAGGAGAAAAATGTTGAAGCCCTATCAATTGGAAATAAACTTTCCCTCTTTCTAACAATTTTGCTGAATCTTCGATGCTCCTTTTTAATTACTATTCGGGAGTTGTAAACACAGACTGCAATTTGGGGAAACAAAACAAAATGTTTCATCATTTTTCTCTGCAATTCTCTCAAGTTCGTTGATTATTTTAAAGTTCGGGAATGAAACAGTTTCTATTCTGTTGTCTTTTAGTTGAAATGCAAACAGAGACTCGGTTTTGTATTTTTCATTATATCAATTATTTCTACTCTTATTTGTTTCACTAACTCTAAACTTTACTGAAACTTTATGAAGGAATGTTTGCATCTCCTAACCGTAATGCGCAAATTTATTTAAGTTGCTTTGGATTAGTATTCTTTAAAAAATGGTTTCTTAATTTGTGGGAATTTCTGAGAAACTCTAATTAAAATACATTTACTTTAATACATCTTAGATCAACCTCTGTTGAAAGGGATATTTTAAAAATGTAAATTAACATATTATAGTAATCTTAATAGAAAAAGAAACTAAGTTTCTTTCATTTGGTTTCTCCGAATCGAAATTTCCAGAAACATTATGTTCTTCACTTTTCTAAGCAGAAAGAAAGCCATTTTTTAAACTAATTTATCTCTTTCTGATTAACCTATTAAAACAAAGTGCGCAACAAGAATAAAAACAATATGTAGCTTCATAATTGAATCTTGCATCACATTGTGAAACAAATTCGTCTGTAATAAATACAATTTGAAAAATGTTGCATGTAATCAACATAGCCAAATTTTATGTGGTTCAAACTTGAGTTGGTTTAATGTTTAATACTCTGAAGTTTTGCTTTCATTATGTATTTTAGACACAATCGGAGAAATAGTTTTTTTAATAACTATAATAAACTACGATAGGCTGATGAGTTTTCGTTCATCCTTATTAAAATTTCCTATTGTTTTCAGACTCAGATTTATAGCTAACTTTTACTTCAATTCATCATTAAGAAGAAAAGTCAACCATTTTACGGTAACATAAAACTCTAAGATTTAATAAATTTAATAAAATCAGTACTTGATGAATGTTTCTGGTTCAGCTCAATACTTTTTTTAATTTAAATTAATTTTTATATTTTTAAAGATTAATTCATGATTCATTGTCATGAATATTAGAGAAGGCAGATTTTGGAAGGCAGATTCTGTTATGTAAATATCATCAACTTCCAAATGCTGTAACTATCAAATATTTTTTGCCTATAATAGAACAATTGACGATAAATGGCCTTAATGAAGTAAAATCATTAATTTATAAATTATTATTATTTTATTTTATTAATTATTTAAACATTTTCTTAAACGAAGACATCATTTTTTTAAAATTATTATTTTGAAGCAAAGAAATTATATTTCAAGATAGACAGGATATGATAAGATTCAAGAAAGTGATGTTATTTTTTGCGACAGAATTAAAAGCGAAATAATTGATAGAACATATAAGCTTTTGGAGTATTTTTGATTTTTCAAATAATTTATTAAAATGAATTCATTTATAAAAAGTATTCTTGTTTGCATATGTTTGAATTATGAAAAAAAATCCATTATTTTATTAGAAGCATTAAATTAATTTATTTATTATTTCCAAACTTTTAAACATGTTTTTTTGTTTTAAAGCCTAATATTCAATTATATCTATGTAATTACGTATACCGTTTAATGTATATAACTTTTTTTATGTTATTAGCAAATTAATTTACAACTGCACCAATAATAACATTATAAAATTAAAAAATCTCCCATTTCTGTATTAGCTTATTTCATTTTTTCACATGGGAAACTTTAATTACATTTATCAAAATAATTTCAATTCAAAATAAATACATTTTTACGGTTTGATGAAGCCTTAAATATTTCAACTCACCCATTTAAATTATTTTAACAGGTTTAAAGTCGTCTTTAGACGACAGTGAAGAAATTTTATTTTGAGCAGTAAATACAATCTCCCTATAAAATTAAACAATATATCCTATTTAATATGATGCAAGAGAAAGAAAAATAACGCATGTATTTTTCTTCCTTAAATATAATTTTTTTCCATAAAATTTTTAAATAATGACGGAAACATTTTATTGATCGTCGTTTATATTTAATGCATTTCTAGTACCTGAATAAGAAATATCACCTCCAATTATCTTATTTCGTAATTGTAAAATGTTAAATTATGTTTATGAATAGTATTTCAGTTTTTAAAATGTTATACATTATCTCCTAAGCAATTAATAAATTTATATCTCTACTAATAAACATTTATAATAAATTTATATCTCTACTAACAAACATTTAAAATAAATTTATATCTCTACTAATAAACGTTTAGAATAAATTTATATCTCTACGAATAAATGTTTTGAATAAATATATATCTGTACTAATAAACGTTTAGAATAAATTTTTATATCTGCTAATATTATTAAAAAAGAAATGTGCGCATATGTTTATTTAGGCTCAACCGGACACCCTTCGTGACCTAGAACAATTACGTTGGATGCATACGCACTCAAAAGATTTACAGCGGGATCTTGAGACAAATGAAAAAAATATTTTAATTAGAAAGATTACTAATAAAATTGGGTTTAACTTAGGTGTTTAATGCAACAATTTTCGAGAATGTTATTGGCGAATTCATACAACTTTTGAAAATTCAAATATATTTTCTTAATTATACCTGTTTAATTACTATGCAATGTGTTTTGAATTTTTGTAATTCTATTTTAAATTTCAATAAATTTTCAATTATATATTCCATTATTGTAATACATTCAAAACTGTATCTTCATTTCTAACATTTAATCACGTGATTATAATTCCATTCTTAAAGTCTATGGAAGGAAGATACTATTCATTGCCTTTGAAGTTTACATAAAAAAAAAAAACTTGCATTACCACGAATACCAACACATAATTTGAAGCAGATAACTATGCTAACGAAGTTTAGTTACATGATGTGAATGAGAGTTTTTACAATGAACCTGAATCTATTAAGGTTGCTCAGGATCAGTGTAAAAATTCTGGGGGATATCTACTGAAATAAAAATTTTCAGCTTGCTGTTTAATAAGATTTTATTAAAGGAGTCATCAAATAATTTAATTAATAAATTAAACTAATGCTTTCAGTGCATTATCTGGCTTTCAAAGGCATCAAGTCACAAATACTGTAAATGTAATTAAAAGAATGTCAATAAATTGAAGAGGCAAATGCATATAAATGAATAAAAAAATCATGAATGCTGAAAAGCCCAATCAAAGTTTAAAAGCTCTAGAGGGTTTTAATTTTCAAAAGTAATGAATTCTGACACAGACAGGATACGAATCAATCCAAAACAATGATTTCTAACTGGGAGCATACAACATGTCATGTTCCTCAAACTTACTCGTATGTTCATTTAGAAATTCTAATCAGTTGCATTACATTTTATGCAAATTAGTTTTTCTATTTGTGTTATAATTTCAGACGAAAACTTTGAGCAGCCTTTTGAGTATTATTTATTATATCGTGTGCATACATGTAAATAAATGATAATAAAATTTTGTTGAAATATTTTGTATCTTATTCTTCATTTTGCATTGTTTTGAAGAAACTTTAAAGTTTTTGGAAGGCGTTTGGGAGTCTGACTTTAATTTCTTTCCTTTTCATTTTGTCAACATTATTCCGAATGAACTCTTAAAAAGTAACTATGATTTTATCACTGAGTTCTTCCACCATTGGTAATTTCACAAGGAGGCAAATAATATTACACACTCAAATACAGATCTTTAAAAAAAACTGAACTTTGTTTTGAAACTATTATTTTCAAATCATGTTTGAAAGAATTCTTTTCAGCAGAAGATGTTTTATTTTATTTTAAGCCTTTGAGAATTCCATAGAAATAAAAATTTCTATATGCATTTTCACTTCTGATTTGAAGATGCGAATGTTGATTAATTTAGTTCAAAAACTACAAATAAATATTTTTCAAAGCCTCGGTGGATTGATTTCATCTTTTCCTCATATAAAATGATGTTATTTTTGAGAAATAAGAACAATTTTATCACTGAATTATCTATGATATATTTAAAGTTGTATTCTTTTACAAATTAATCGGATATTATTTCATTACATTTAGCTATTATTTTCACAGAATTTAAATTAAGATTCGTCAGTATTTAGAATAATTTTAACAATTAAATAAAGAAAACACTATTATTAATTAATTGTCTGGAGAATGATCGAAATTCACCGTTATTTCAATTTCAAAAAATATAAAAACCATGATATTGCTTTATAATATCAAGAACAATTTGGTATTTTTTGGATATTTAAATATTTGTAACAGTTTTATAGTATTCTCAATTCTTCCGTTCTTTTATTGTTATAAATTTAATAAACTGTTAAATATTATTCAAAATCAAATCATCCGTTTTAATATTCTTATAAAACTTATCATGCAATAGAATAAAAGAAAAAAGATCAAAATTATTCTTAGTGTTTTCTTAGTTGAATTAGAAAACATTCATATGGCAGTGTTTACAGCTACAGGTCAATTTTCAAAGTAATTCATTGTCATATTTTTTCTTTAGTCAGTACTTGAATTTATCATAAGTAATTACATCTAATAAAACCGTTACATTTCATCTTTTAACAAAAAGAGCTATTTTTAAATCAATAGTTTTTTTAATTATTCATCAATATTATTTTATGCCTTCATTCAGGATTTAATAAACTTTTTAGTATCACTCCACTTCAAAGAAAGCTGCAATCGGGGCAAAAGTTTATTCCAAATTAATGGAAATAAAAATATATGAAAACCGAAATGTTATTAAAAATTTTGTATCAAAAGGTCAAAGGTTCAATTTAGGTCATAACGCAAAGAAAAAAATAACATTAAATTTGCGAAAATATAATTCATATTAAGGGAAATTAATTAACCCCTTAATGTGGGAAAACTACATATCATTTTTAAAAATCGAATTCAGGTGTCTGCAGTCTTCTGAATCAATTAATAAAGTATTATACCAATTAATAATGAAATGTATCACCAATTAATAATAAAATATTCTATTAATTAACAATAAATATACTGCAAATTAGTAACAAAATATTCTACTAATTAATAATAAAATATTCTACTAAGAATAAAATATTCTGAAATTAATAGTAAAATATTCTACTAATTAATAATAAAATATTCTACCAATTAGTAATAAAGTATTCTTCTAATTAATAATAAAAAATTCTACCAATTACTAATAAAATATTCTTTTAATTAATAATAAAATATTCTATAATTACTAGTAAAAGATTTTACTAATTAATAATAAAATATTCTACCAATTAATAGTAAAATATTCTACTAATTCATAACAAAATACTCACTTAGTTTATAATAAAATATTCAAATTTAATGCTCATTTTACTGAACTAGTAATTCTAATATCCAACTTTAAATAATAATGAAATTTCTTTTAAGAATTATAGCTTTTTTTTGACTTTTTACGAAAAATTAAAAAACAGATTATTTTTATAACTGTATTATTATGTTGATCATGCGGTTCCTTTTTATTGATTTTCATAAATTAAACCAAAGATAAAAAATATTACTAAAATCTGTTATATTTTCAGTCCACTCTTCAAAATTTAAAATATTCCCGAGTTTCATATACTATTAAAAGTATTATTTTGCTGCATTTCCAATTGTTTAACATACATCATAGATGGGTTTTAACTTAGAGTCTTACAGTCAGTGTTTTCTTTCTGGGCGGCAGTTGGATGGTGATGCATTGATCAAGGGCAAACATACATTGCTCTATTTACAGAAAATGATTAATATAAAACTTTTTGAAAAGGGGTTTTTAGCTATGTAAATGGAAGAATAAGTTTTAAAAGTTATATTTCTTACTCTCCATTATTGCCCTTTAAGATATCCCACTGCGTTTGGAGCCATTATTTTAAACGCATTTCCATGCAGAAGTTTTGTACTTATATTCGAAATTTATTATACAGTTTAATAAATCATGAGAAAAGTTTCTAGACTCAAGGACTTCTTTCTGGCATTGTTTACAGTACTGGTTTTGAAATGAAAATAAATGTATTAATTTTTTTTATAACGGATATTTCTTATTTCTTCTTTGATTTACTTTTGATATACTTAACAGCCCTCCCAAATATCTTTTGAATGTTTTTGGAGAGATTAATTTATGATAATTTATATTTTTAAATGAAGTTAAATTTTGATGTAACAGCAGTAAATTGTTAAACAATTTGCGTTATAAATATGAAAGGACTTGTTTTGGAATTAGTCTTGAAATCTGAGTAAGAATGTTGTTATAAAAATTTTTCTTTTGATGATAGAATTTATAAGTTTCATTGAATCGATGCATTGAATGTTGGTTACCTTAAACGATTTATTGCAAATGATTGTAATTGGTTTTTTAAAACAATTTCCTTAGAAAAGTATTTTCAAGCTTTCAAATTAAGCAAACAAATTTCATAAGGAATATGATTAATTAATTTCATTTAATTTAATAATATTATTGATGAATCGAAGTATAAAAAGACAATTTTAAAAAAATGAAAGAACATTTACTTAATACTAAAATTTTGTATGTATTATCGAATATATTGGGGATTATTGAATGAAAATTAACTGAAATTCGACTGAAAAAACGACAATATTTTTTTTCAATAATCAAAGATATTACAGGAAAGGCTAATAATATTTAAAAAAAAAATTACGAATTAAAGATAATTTTTGCTTTTTTGTGTTAAAACGATAATGAAAAAGAATTCCAGCAGGTTATATTAGTATGTATGATAAAACTGATTTAATTTTCATGACGACAATGAAAATTTTATTATAACTACAAATACTTATAACTAAAAGTACTTAATTTTATTATAACTAAAAATAATATAAAACTTGAATTAAACTTTAAAAATGCTTAAAAATATTTATTTAAACTTTTTAATTTTTTAATTTATGAAAGGAAATTTTGAAATTTATATATTAAGTATAAATTAATTTTAATAAATTATTATTTAAAAAGATTACCAACAACCCTCCGAATTCCAACAACATTTTAAGAAGCTCAAAGAATGCCTCATTTATCAGATTATCATTTACATCTTTAAATACAAATAATTGTTTCAATCAAAGAGAAATCCTTTCTTTTATACAGATTTATATTACAAGTTAGAATAATTTTAAATCTATAAAAAAAATTCTGAAAGTTCAAGCATATACCTTCATTTTCTCATTTATCATAAGCAACTTTTATCGGATGTTATGAACTTTTCAATTATTGTTTGAGTCTATGAATATGTAGATAATCCTTCATAGAATTAATATTAACAAGTGGTGTGGAGTTTTATTTTTTAAAAATTCTAAGAGGTGGAATGAAAGTATAAATTTTGTAAAAAACTCTGCTGAAACAACAAAAGTTGTCTGAATACCTTAAACAACGTTAGAAGTTTGGGCGTGTAAAAAAAAGTGCGTGTTTCTTCGCCCTGATAAATGGGAAAGAAGCTTTACAAGGGTAAAAGATAGAGATTACATATTATGCCACAGAAAGAGCTTGAATCACATGATTTTAGTAAAATAATTGATATTGATTAAAATATATTTCAAAATTATTTCCTATTTTTGGAAATATTATTTTGTTAAAATCAGATTGAATATACAAATTTATCTATATTTGTTTCATTCGAATTTCTTAGTTTTTATTTTGGAAGGATATCAAAGCTCTCAAAAATAGCATAAATTTCTAAAACTATAATCTGGAAACTCAATTAGCAATAAAAATCTGGATAAAGACCAACATAATATGTAACTGTTAAGTGAGGCAGTAAAAATAAATTGTCTATTTGAAGAAATAGAGAATAATTGTCTATTTGAAGAAATAGAGAATAATTGT
>JAPMOQ010039177.1:598683-624538 GCA_026543055.1 Argiope trifasciata
AAGAAATAGAGAATAATTGTCTATTTGAAGAAATAGAGAATAATTGTATATTTGAAGAAATATGACTTACCTAAGCATAATAAATCTATCACACATTTAGCTCATGAAAGTTTCAGACAAATTTCAGGTAATAGTTTCAATTTTCAGTCTGAAATAAGAAAGAAGAATTTCTTAAATATAACAAAAAAAAAAAAAAATGAATTGTTACAAAAGAAATTCTACCATCAGAATTTTTCAAACCAGAAAGAATATTTCATGAGCTTCCTTTATTCTGTTATAAAGTAATTACTATAAATCGCATTATTAAAATCGTTTACATATAATAAAATGATGGGATTAAGAATCTTATTTAAGAACTCTTAATAACGAAAATTTAATCATAAAATATGATTTCTTTCATAGAATTCGTATATTTCTTTTGTCATTACACGAATCTGAGATTATCTCAAACTTTATAAAATACATTAGATAAAAAGAATACATTTTGAAATCAAATGGAATGATTATGTAGTTTTTATTAAAAAAATATCTTTATTAAATGTGTGATAATCCATTTTTAGAAGCGAGATGCGTTTAATTGTAATCTGAGGTCACATTATTAATGTATTTAAAGAGAGATGAAAATAGCATTTTTTCCGGAAGCTTCGTTTTATTTTTTCTATATTTTAAAGGAATCTCATTAAATTTCGAGCTTTCCTGTCTCTAAGGATCTTATGTTCCTACGATTTCGGAAAGTTAAGAAGAATACGTTTTTTTTTCCTAACTTGTAATTAGTGCGATATTTTTTATACATATTCTTACTTACAGCAAATTTTTGCTTTATTAAGTTTACAATTGTTAGTAAAAGTAAATAAAAATCAGTAGTAAAATAATGTGTCATGTAACAAGAGACAGAATGTTATGAATTGCTTATCAAGATTGCCTATATATTTGAAAAAAAAATCAATTACATCGAGAAAAATAAATAAACAAAATTAAATCTCTCTATAATTAGTTGTTATAGTTGTAAAATTGAAATCACCCAAAAAATAAATTTATAAATTTTGAGTACAGCCATTTTATTAAATTTAGCAAAATATTCTGAAAAATTCCAGTATTCAAAACTTATTCTTCAAATTAAAACAAAAATTGCTACATTACACAAAATTCAATCCTCCATAGTCCGATCAAGTCTGGCCTCAAAAAGAGTAGAATTTATTTGTTTAAAATATGAATGTATAGAAAATATTTTATTAAATATGACTTATAAGACGTGGGGATTTTATAATATTTGGTATTGTAATTTTTTTTTTATCAGGACATTTACTGACTCAAATAAAATAAGGCATATTTTTTATTGTCATTTAAAGCATTTCCACAGTTTGGTATTTTATATTTATTACTACAATTTAGAAATTTTTTATTGAATCACGATCAGATGTGCTCTGTACATATTATTGAAATATTTCACTATTATTTCACAAATATTTTGAATTCAGCATTCATCGATGAAATTATATTTTAAATTTAGAAACCCGTCTATAATATTTTATCAGAAAAATACCTTTTTTTTTAACCTATCAAAAGTGTGAGATTAAAATACGAATGTAATCTATTTTTATATTAAAAATTAATCGAAAACACTGCATTTTATAACAAAAATTATTTGAGATGCAATGAATGTTTGTCATAATTTTCTTTAAAAAAATTGAGTCAGGTGTTAAACTAGAATGAAAAAAAAAATGAAATTTGAGTGAAACTATTCAAATCCACATTAGCAATATATGTGTTATAATAAAATTCCGTCACATTTATTAATGTAATTGCGTATATTTTAGAAACAATGCCAATTTTCAGGATAAATTCTTGAAGATTTGAATTTTAATTATAAATACAATTTGAATAAATTGTGAATAAATGTGAAACTCAAAGAAGTTTAATTAATATTTTCTATTCAAATAATACAATATAGTTCATATAAATTAAATCCGAATAATCTGATTTCGTAATAAATTTATCATAATTGAAAAACAATGGAAATGAGCAAAGATGCATATAAATGATTTTTATCCGCACATGAAAATAATAATTAAAAGGATTATCAATCTCAATAATAATAATAATAATACAATTTAGTTAAAATATTGCTATATAAGAAAATAATTATTAGAAACATTGCCAATCTCAATAAATAAATAAATAAATATCCTTACAATGCAGTTAAAAATTCCTGTAAAGTAGATATGATATCTTTAAATCACTAAATTTCCTACATCATGATTGTTTTTGATGATTCTTCATATTTAGGATGCATTTATCATTTTGAAAGAATCAAACGTTCGTTCCAAACAATATAATTTTTATTTTATATTATTTTAGAAATTCTATACTATGTTTGATAGTTTAGTAATTTTAAAAATAAAATTTTATTCTAAGAAATATGCATGAAACAAAATTATGTTTTGAGTAGTATAAAAATATATATACATTCAAGTTTACGATGCTAGTCTATTTCTTTTAGTACCCTGAAATAAAATCTTATATATGAATGAAAAACAATTAGAATGCAATTATTTTAGATATTTACACACATTTATAAACCACATTCAAAATGTAAAAACTTTGTCATTCTTGAAATTCTTTAAATCTTTATTAATATTCAAAAATTACCACCAAAATATAAATTGATCTGGAGAAACCAAAATTAGCTTTAATGCATTTCAAATATTCAAAAGTTTCCACTCATAATCCAGCATTTTGAATAAGACCGAGAATTTGTTAAAAGATTAATTCATATAAAATGAGATTTATTTTTCAAAATGTTTACATCTTTCGTAAAAATTTATAAATCCCAAAGTGTTAAAGCATAAAACTAAAGTCATTAATTATTTCGGAGGCGAAAGCTTTCAAAGGAACATGGATATTTATTTTTATTAAAAGTTGCGAGAAATTTTACACTTTTAATTAAGTAGGCAACCTCAATGCATATTAAGAAGTGAATTTGTATTTCATTGCAATTGATTCTGAGTATTTAATAGGAACTAAATGCAAATTATATCAATGATTTCTTAAGTTTTATGTTTAAAAAATATATTCTGACTTTAACTTCGCATGTAAAGAATCTTTTGGGAGTATTTCGAAATACTCTATGTGCAAACATTATTTCGACTTCCTATTTACAGTCTAGACGTTGCTAAGGAGTCTCAACTTTATACGTGTTAATTGATGCGTTACATTCAAATACTTCACTTATTCAGATGACTCTCGACACATTAACAATGTCAAAGTGATACATCATTAGAATAAGTCAAAAAAGAATAAAAACTAATAAATGACGAGTTTGAAGCTTTCTTATTTAACTAAGCAGAAAAACAAAAGCAAAAAATACAGATTTTTAAAAATTATTCGTAAAACTAGTGTATAATATGAAATATTTTTACAAGAATATTATAGAAAAATACTTTAATACGTTTTAATGTTGAAAGATATTAAGTAATGAAACTTATTGTAATTTAAATGTTGTTTCAAAATTATATAAATTAATTACGCCTATTTTATAGTTAAATAGTTACACTTATTTTGGAAAATATATTTTATTTATTTTCGATTTTCAAAGTATATTATTTTTAAATCTTGAAAATGAAAAACGTTGTTATAATAGATATTTCTTCTTACCATATAAAATTTTGAAATCTCAGATTTTGAAATTGAAAATTTGACTTTTGAATATGTAAAGATAATTTTAAGAAAGAATATCCAGTTAAATGATTGATGAGTTACTTAAACACAACTTCATTAAAAATTAAACCGAGTATCAAATAATATTGAGCCTTTCACTCTTTGGCAGATTTGAAATTCAGTCTTAAAAATTTAAAGAAATGTGAGCTTTAAAATTGGAATTTGGAACTACCAAATTAATTATGAACCAAAACAAAATTTTATAATGTGTTAATTTCAATGGAAATTTTTATTAAGTAAATCCTTTGAAATTATTATTTTATAAAATTATTATAAGCCTTTTCTTTTCTTTAGATATTTAGTATGTTTTTTTGCTTTTAATGTGATAAATCATTGATTAACCTTTTTGATAAGAAAAGTTTCTTCAAAGATAATGTTAGACAAACAGATTCAATAATTAGCGGTTTATTGGACATTATGGTACTGTCATACATTTTCCAATCGAAATTTAAATGTTAATTAAGGTAAACTAAAATCACATTAAAAACCTGAAATGCTTTTTTTGTTTCTTTTTGATCAATAACATCAGCTGTTATCGCTTGGTAACGATACAAACGCAAAAGTTTAAGACTTCACATTAATATTCAAAAGCTTCTTTTGTGCTTAAAGTCTCCAGTTAAAAATCATAAATTATATAGTTTTAAATCATCATCAGTTAACTGGAATCGCATCTTTCAACTGGATAGTTCATCCAGTTAAAAATCAAAAATCATGTAGTTTTATACAGAAGGGCTGAAAATTAAATAATT
The DNA here is from genome assembly GCA_026543055.1 of Argiope trifasciata. NCBI lineage: Eukaryota > Metazoa > Arthropoda > Arachnida > Araneae > Araneidae > Argiope > Argiope trifasciata. The sequence goes on from JAPMOQ010039177.1 coordinate 603,150, forward strand.
CGGCAGCAGATATCGATAAGGAAATGAATACAATGGAATACTCTTTTTGAAAGTTTTAAAAACATGATGTTGAAATGTTCAATTTATTTGCAATTGTTCACAATAGATGGCACTGTAGACTATAATTGGAGTCGGAATAAAAGGCTGTAGACCAGGGGTCGGTAACCTGTTTGTCCTTAAGGGCACAATACTAAATTTCAAAATCACCGAGGGCGCATATTTTACAGATAATCAACAGGTATAAATAGGCATAAAAAAACAGATTTTTTATAACTTTATTTTGTTGTTGTCATATACACTGAAGTGACAAAAGTCATGGGATAGCAATATGCAAATATATAGATCGCAGAGAAAAAGTATAAATGCGCAGTTCGTTTTCCAGAGCTTTCATTTGTGTTCAAGTTATTCATGTGAACAGGCTTTTCGTGATTTATGGCGGCACGACGAGAATTAACAGACTTTGAACGTGGAATGTTAGTTGGAGCTAGACGCACGGGTCATTCCATTGCGGATATCGTTAGTGAATTCACCATTCCGAGATCCACAGTATCAAGAGTGTGCCGAGAGTATGAAATTTCAGGCATCCCATCCCATCATGGACAGCGCAGTGGGCGACCACCTGCACTTAACGACCGAGACCGCCGACGTCTGTGTAGAATGGTCAATGTTAGTAGACACGCAACACTTCGTCAAATAACTGCAGGAATCAATGTGGGACGTGCGAGGGACGCGTCCGATAGGACTGTACGGCGAAATTTGTCTTCCTTGGGCTATGACAGCAGAAGATCGACTCGAGTGCCTTTACTGACAGCACGAAATCGCCTGCAGCGACTCTCCTGGGCTCGTGAGCATATCGACTGGTCCATAGACCAGTGCAAAACCGTGGCGTGGTCAGATGAGTCACGATTTCAGTTGTTACGAGCTGATGGTAGAGTTCGAGTGTGGCGCAGACCCCACGAAGCCATGGACCCAAACTGTCAGCAAGGCACTGTTCAAGCTGGTGGTGGCTGCATAATGGTGTGGGCTGTTTTTACATGGCATGGACACGGTCCTCTGGGGCAACTGAACCGATCATTGACTGGAAATGGTTATGTTCAGCTGCTTGCAGATCACTTGCAGCCATTCATGGACTTCACGTACCCACACAACGATGGGATTTTTATGGATGATAATGCGCCATGTCACCGGGCCAGAACTGTTCGTGATTGGTGTGAAGAACATTCCGGACAATTCCAGCGCATGATCTGGCCACCTAGATCACCCGATATGAATCCCATCGGGCATTTATGGGACATCATCGAAAGGTCCGTTCGTGCCCAAACTCCTGCACCATCCACACTTTCACAATTATGGACGTCTATACAGACAGCATGGCTCAATATTCCTGCAGAGGACTTCCAACGACTTGTGGACTTTATGACACGTTGAGTTGTTGCTCTTCGCCGGGCAAAAGGAGGACCGACACGATATTAACAGTCATCCCATGACTTTTGTCACTTTAGTGTATAATGATACATATAATTTAGTGTGAAACTTGAGTGTCCATATGTTCTGCTAATTTCTTATAATTAGTGATATATTTAGAGTTCCCGGTCCTTAAACAATTATCTAATTGTGAGTCATTAAGCTTTGTTCGGTATTTTGATTTCAAATATTTCATATTTGAGAACAAAGACTCGCAATTGTATGTTGTTGCACAATATGAATAAATTTTTAGTTCACATTTCCTTAAAATAGGATACTTATTTTCATCGAATAAGTTCCAAAACATTTTATCATTACTATGCGTTTAAAAAATAATATCACTTTGTAAGTTTATTATTTCTAATTCTAGGTCTTCGATAATATAAAGCTCGAAATACACTGAAACTATTTCAAGGACATCATCTTCAGTAACATTGAATGGATTTATGAAAAATCTTAGAACGGGTTCTAATGCTGCAAAATCTTCAAACCTAGAAGAAAACTCTTCTATTAGCTTATATATAATTTCTAAATATGATGTAGTAGTAAAACTTTCATTTTTTTAAATTTAAACTCACAACAGTATATTTTATATTTGGGAAATGTGATAAGGATTTTTTCAATAGATGGGATTTCAAAAACACTAACTAGCATTTGAATGCATGTACTGCGCTAATCATGTCAGTGATATGCTGTTTTTCCCTTGTATTTTTAAATTTAATTCATTCAATTCTTCTAGTAACAGTTCGTGCTGATAATTGCAATGTGTTTATAGCTGAAACTATTTCCTGTTTATTTTTAAATTCTTCAAAAAGTGAATCAGCAGCTTCTAACATGGCTTCTTTCACTAATTCTCCATCTGTAAATGGTTTTTTTATTCTTAGCTAGCAAATGCGATATTTTATATGACGCGATCGTTGCTGCTTTATGTTGTTGCAGTGGTTTAGTACAAAAACTTTGCTGGTTAGTTATTGAGATTACCTGTTAGTTATTAAGATTTTAAAGAAATAATTTTTTTCTTATTATTTCAGTGTTCATTGGATAGTCACTATCAAAATTGGTATGAACGGTCTTAAAATGTCGTTCAATATTACTTTTCTTAGGAATCGCAACACTATTATTACACAATAATTATACTTCCCTTTGTAATCAACGAAACAATATAGATGTTCCCATTCATCGTTAAAATGATGTGTTCTTTTACATTTATCCCTGAAGGGTTTTGAAAGAAAATAATTATTTCGGATTACTTGGTCGTTTTAAATGCACGGTGTACGCGTGGTCTATTCCAAATACGATCACACACTAACAAAAAATACGTGCGTGTTTTTAGATACGCTCAAGGTTAGCAAACTGCTAATATATGCACAATCCTAAACTCAACTGACTACTTGCTGTATATCGCCGTTTGACAAGAGTAAGTAAATTGCTCTGGCTATCATACATTTACATTAGTCCAGCGAGGGAGCATTAAAAATCGATCGGGGGCGCCGTGTTGAATACCCTTGCTGTAGACTATACTATGCAAAGTATATTTGAGACCTTATCACAATATAAGCATTTCTTTATATAAGCATTTTCATAATATAAGCATTTCTTTTTGCGCAGTAAAGAGAAGACGCACATGAAAAATGAAATGTTCAGACATTCTTTGTAATTTATCAAAGGAAATGGACTCTGAACAATGCTTCAAACACATTTATTCCAAGTGTTTAGAGAGAAACAGCAATTTTCTCACAAACACGCAGAATGAAGGATACATTGGATATGAAACTCAGTTGATTACTTGTTCCTGTAAAAACTGAGACATCAAAGTAATGACTCAGTTTTGAAAAATTTTCACAACCCCCACGGTTTGCGGTCCCACTATGAATAAATCATGAAATGGTTTGTTGATTTTCTAATGCTTGTAGCATTTTACATCACATCGTATAATTCAATAATCATTTCTCTCAAAGAAGTATTTTTGGGTTCTTTTTAAATGGCATATCTGTGACTAAATAATGCAACTAAATCTGTAACTAAATTTTTTTTGTAGTATTTATTACAAAATTTGAAATTTCTGTACGATATTTGTATAGTTTTCAAAATAAGCATTATATTACTTTCAAGATATTAAGGATTCCAACTGTCTGAAAATTAATTTTCAACTATAAACTTTTTCATGGATCAGCTTGTAATAGCAATTATTTAGAAAGAATACATTTTTTTGTACATAGAATGACTAAAGACATCTGCTGAATTTCGATAACGAAGCATGTTTTTGAGATTGACTTCAAAATTTGACGAGACGACACCTCAGTCTGCATTCCCTTCTCCAAAACTTCCATATCACATTTATTAAAGACATATAATTCTCTTCATCAAATTCGATGTTTACTAGAAAAATATACATTCCAATGTTTGATAATGATTGGTTTCAACTCCTAGAGCCATTCTACAAACCGAACAATATTCTTTCGTTAGAAATTGTATTTCAATAGCTGTATGTAATCTGGTAGAATTTTGTGACAAATTTATAATCGATTTTCTTTTAAGTAATAGGCATGGAAGAATTATAGATAAAATACCTTACCTTCCTTTGAAACATTCTATGAATTTTCTCGAACGAACTTCTAATTTTACTCTTTCACCGTATTTTTCTGTTCCGTTTTGAACCTCAATTATTATTTTTTATATTTAATGAAATGGAATGTTCCTTTATAGAAACACATTAAAAATATCAATAACAAAGATGGTATCTACGACTTACATAGAACAAGGATTTGTGGTGCCTGAATCCTAATAGCATTCATTCACTGAAGTAATATTTTTGCATCAGCGGAAATGCGAGATTTATTTGTTGGGATTTTAAAAAGTTATCGCCACTGACTCACTTTTTTCAGCATTTTTTCTTGCGATGTATCTAAATATTTTTACATATATTTTTTCCCGAATCGGCAACCGGAAATTGCATTTTAAATAAGCGTTTCTTTTTCAGTTAAAAAAAGCTATGTTTTGTAGAGTCGAAGTTATACCAAATGATTTAACATGCTTAATTCTGTCATATGCATTGCATAACATCAAATATATCTATAGATTTCAAGGTTCAGTCTGTAACCATATTCAAGATTAATGTGGATTCAATTAGGCATTAACACTGAAAGGATTATGTTCGATAGCGTAACGGCCAGAAATGACAGCAAAAAGCAAGGCTTGCCAGAAATGGATCACACAATCATTTACAACAAAACAGAGGAGTCTCTCCTGAGTAGAGAAAATTAATGGGAGTTGGCAATGCTTTTCCGAGATACAGAAGTGTGGTAAAGGCTTCTGGTAATCGATCCAAAGGAAGTTTGTCAAGTTGGCTTTTTGTTTTACTTCCAAATATCTGGTCTTTTATTACTTTCTCATATGAAAAAATAGCATGATTTTTTTGTCTCGGGACCACATTATCTGAAATAATAATAAAAAAAAGTAATATTCTCTCTGTTTGTCTAGGCCATATAAATCAGATCGTCAGTTACCAAACTTATATACATAGGTATATTCTAAATATGAGAGCTATCACAACACCTCTTATTTAACAATGACTCTTTGTATATTAATTTTTATGCATTTTAGTTGTACATTATTCTATTGCTTAGTGAGAACGATTTTTCTCAAGATTTACACACTCTTTGAAATCAGGAAAATATCAATTTTATTTAATAGAAAAATTAAAAAAATAAATAAAACCTTTCTTGTTTTAAGGAAATGCACATTTCAGCACATTCATCACACATTTTCATTTAAGCACATTTCATCCCACATTTTTTTTTCTATACTTTCTTAACTATACATACAACACTCATCATCGCTATGTTTTTGTTCTTGACTTCCATTTATATATTTGTTTTAGGAAAAAGTTGTATTTCTATTATTTAGGGTTCTTATTTTACGTTTAAATAAAAAAAATTTGAGTGTTATGAGAAATGTCAACAGACTAAATGGATATAATAAACTATCTATGCCTTTTGAATTTTGAAAAAAATTCTAAAAGACTTTGTCGTTGGCAAAACATACAACCATATTATAAATTGATCTACGACAAACTTTTAGGATTTTTTTTTCAGTTTCTTTCAGAAATAAAAGTTTTGGGTGACTTTTGAAATAAGGCTCGTAGACTATATCTTCAATTCTTAAAGTTTTAATAAAAACTGAACAAATATTTATAATTTATCTTGAAACAACACATAAAAGAATCAACACAAATAAGTAAAAAGAAACACCAAGAATGAGTTCTTGACATTCTAGTTTCATAAGAAGGAATAAAAAGTGGGAAAAACATGTATAAGTTGAGGACTTTTCAATGTACTTCCTTTTAGAACTTTTAGAACTTCAGATTTTCTACAGTTTGTTACGATTGTACTAATATCATAAATAAGGAATAGAGTAGAATTTCTTCAGTATAAAAGCTTCATCTTTGCCCAATACACTATCTCCACCCTTTCATAACTAACTCTATCTGACCCCAGTCGTGAATGTTATGTTCTAATGGGCCGTTTTGCTGTCGGCTTCAGATTCATACGAGGGGCATAAAATCATCAATCATGCTTTCGCTGGTCATTTAAAAGAGAAACCGTCTCCCCAAAGCTTATTAATATGGAACTGGCACGATCCTGTTGAGCTAGTTTATTAGTGACAGAGATATATTAAGTGCTTTAGCACTCAATCTAAAACATCTATGGCATTCTCTATTTAATATGGAACTCTATGTGATAAAGCATCGATAAAATATAAATTTTAATTAATTATAACTTCACAAGATTTGACAATTACCAACGAAACTGCTATCATTCAGGTGAAAATGACCTGAAAGTTAGCTTAGTTAGTTTAGTTATATTAACGCCCCGTTTGAAAGCTACACGAGGACTATTTTGGGATGGACCTCGTCATTTTGAACCACGGTCAGATGACGAGGACGACACCTGAAGTAGCACCCCCTCTCCACACCACGCCACACCAGCGGGAGGATGTTTGGCCTGACGGATTCAACTTGCAAGAGACCCCCTCACACGACGGTTCTTCGGTGCAATCGAGTCTCAAACCTGGAGCCCTCCGGTTACGAAGCCGAGACCTAACCACCCGGCCACCGCTGCACCCTGAAAGTTAGCATAGCTAGGCAGAAGAATTTATTGTCGTGGAAGCACAATGTGGAGAGCAATCTCCATAAAAACCATATTTATTGAAGTTCACCAGTTCGTTCTTAGAGCAAAGAATAATAGGTTGAATTTTAAATAAAGTTCAACGTTAAGTTAACATCACCAAACTCAGGAGAACAGATTCGAACATCAATGTTTCAATATAAAAACTTGGCAAATCATCTTAAATTGGTTGTACAGCAGGTCAACCACATAATCTGATATCTCTTCACTGCTCGTTTTTTTAAAGATTTTCAACCTACACGTATTTATACGATTCGAGTTCACCAAACTTGCGTTAAAAGAGAAGCCTTCTCCCCAAAGCTTATTAAAGAAGGTGTCATCTAATAACATAGATGGTTTGGTCTTGGAAAAGAAAGCAATCTACGAGTTATCTCGTAGTTGGCAGTCAACGTGTTAAGCATAATGACCTATAAGTCTTTCTTTTTCTCCAATTTCCAGTTTCATTATGAAAAATAGTCCTAAAACATTGATAAATTTAAAAGAATGAATATATAGAGAATTCTTAAGTTAGAAGTCATATTTTAAATAAAAGAAAATCAATTTCTTTTTAGAAACACGATCTTTCAACTTCAGTTATTTTATTAAAGCCTCGTCGAAGACTATGATCTTGCATTAAGTTTTCTTAACACTGATTGCACTACAAAGACTGACTGTTGCCCTCGTTTATTGAATATCAGTCCTAATATTTAGCATGATGCAGTGGAAAAATTTATTATTGTTTTTATTATAGAAATATAACTTGTTGTAATGGTAGGTTTGTCTGAAAAAGACATGAAACATATACACTGGTTAATTCTTCTTTGATTAAACTATGAAATGTGTTGAATAATGTATAACCATTCATTACATACCTAATGTATTTAAATATTTTGATCGTTTTATGTGCCCATATCTATATAAATAAAAATGAATGTCTGTCTGTATGTCTCTTATGCCTTTATACCTTATAGCTGATTGTGATAAAACTTGACCAGCTTATTGCTTACACGAATGGGATGGTTATAGGGATAATACAATTATCTAAAATTTAAAAAAATCGAATCTCAATCGTATCTATTTATTAAGGATTAATCTCCAAATAACTAGCCGAGGAGACTAGAGATTCTGTAGAAATGCTAAACCCAAGTGAAAGGTTATAATTTTTCTTTGAGATTTAGCATGCAAATGTCATGCAAGTCATTTCAGAGTTAACTGTTTTACAGATTATGCGAGAAAGTTTTGAGGAGACAAAATCTGGAGGTTTAAAATTTTAATTAAATTTTAGTGTTTTTCACAGTAACCACAAAAAATATTGCAGTACAAATAATTGTACACCATCTCGATTTTCAAAAATTATCCTTTCAATTATATTCAAGATTTTATGGTAAAAATATATTTTCTATGTTTAATCAATTTTGAAAGAAAATATTTTAATCACATTTTCTAAAATTGAGAATTCCGAACGAATATAAAACGAATCATGAGATAAAATAAATAGTTTCTTTCATTACCATTTTGAAATAACACCAAGGTTAACAATCCTCAAAGAGTACACAAATCTAATATATAAAAATAAATATTTGTTCGTAAATTACGCATTGTCGTACCGTTCATCTTATTTCGATAAAACATAGCCGAATTGATGATTGATTACACTTAATATTATTTTTTCTAAGACAGCAACGTGCCAGGAACCATCTAGTTTAGTATAAATGTAAATAAATTTTTATTTTACAAATAATGAGACATTTGACATTTAATTCGAAATAATTTATTTAAATCACATCTTAGTACTTTTTTTCAAATTATCTGCTTTATTTAAGATATTAGCATAAAAAAGCAAGCGTTTCATTTGATATGCACTTTCATTTTTTACGTAATAACTGTGCACAAAAATTTAGAGAATGAATTTGCACAAGATATGAATTTTCAGTAAACATACTTATTTTGACAGTTATGTTAAACATTTAGAAATACTTCAAATAATAAAACGAAAGAATTTTTTCATTTTATTCTTAACCATGTTAGTTACTGCTAATGTCTTGTTTTACCATAATAGATGGGAATTATTCAAGAAAGTTTCTTAAGGATTTAAACTCCATTTATTAACAATAAACATTTAGATCAATTTTTGAACTTAATTATGTACTAAACTCTTCCTGTCCGAGTAGACAACGAAAAGAGATTTAGGGGTATAGTAATCTTACCATATTAATTAAATAGCACCATAATTAATGGAATAAACACAATGCCAGGCTGTGTTCATTATGCAAATATTTTCAAGAAATTCCTTCGTATGATGAATAGATTTCAAGTTCTTTAATAATTGTTTTTAACATATTTAACTCTAATAATACCCACTTTTTTCGAAAATGTCTAACCTCAATTATTACACAGTTTCGTAAATACTGCTGAAAAATGTTAGGGATAGAAGAATCATAAAATTTACCATTTGGAAGCTTTTTAAAATATAAAACAAAACATAAGAAATCGTAGTGAATTAGTTTTCTTTACAGATGCATGCATATACAATAATGACAGTTATATATCCATTTATTATGGATAAGTAACTGTAGTTTTTCACTTTTTAACATGATGCTTAAAACCCTCTAACGGTGAAGGAATACAATTAGGTAACTTTAGACAATTAGTAATTGCCACTAAACATCGGTGATGACTTTAGCATAGGGGATATGTTACGCGACTGCAAATCAGAAGATCGCGAGTTCGATCCTTATTGGATTTCAACCTCCACAATTCTTGCCAGCACAATCACCAAATTTATTGTGGTGACATTTTAATAAGCCTGTGACAGCCACTAAACATTGATGATCACTCTTGTATAGGGTATATGTTACTGGTTGCGTTTTTGCTGCGTCAAGTGAGTCTGACGTCTTTGCTTTGGTTGCGTTTGCTGCGGGCAGATGGCACCATGACAGCTGTTTGAAGGTTCAACGTCCGTGGTCACCAATTTGGCTGTGGTGTTTGCTGGAATTGAGCCAATATGGAGGTTAAATTCCGCCAAGGATCGTACTCGTGATCTTCTGATTTGCAGAAGCGTTACATATCTCCTATACAAAAGTGATCACCGATGTTTTGTGGCAGTTACTGGCTTATTAAGATGCTTCCACAAAAGTTTCATGAAGAGGTCCCAAAATTACTTATCCTGATGTTAAATAGTAGTTTCCACAGTTAATAAGCATCTAAAGTTACTCCGGCAAAATTTTACTGATAGAGTTACTGACCTAGTGTTAATTACTATCCGAAGAGCTAGCCATCTCTGTCTACACATTTTAACTCTCTTGATGCTCATTTCAAGATTTCCATGGGCAACTCATATATAGCAAAACATCCCTTATACCTTCCTAGACCGTTTATCCGATTGCGATGAAACTAGGTCGGCTTATTGTTTACATATACCACCGGGTGGTTGTATGCATAGTACAATGATCTAAAATAAAAAAATGGAATCTTAACCACATCTATATCACAAAGATTCATCTCCAAATAGCTCGCCGAGGGGACAATACATTCAGTATAAATGCTAAATTCAAGTTAAAGGTTAATATTGCATAGCTATTGTACGCAAATGTTGTGCAAGTTATTCTCAGAGGTAACAACTTTATGACAGATTATTCAAGAAAATTTGGGGGAGACCAACCCTAGAGGATTTAAATTTTAATTAAATTTTAGAGTTTTTCGCAGTAACTACCAGACTTATTTTAGTACAAATAATTTTGCATAATCTTAATTTTCAAAAATTACCGTTTCAACTATATGAACAATTTTAAGGCGTAAATATATTTTCTGTGTTGAATTAATTTCAAAAAGAAAATACTTTAATCAAATTTTCTAACTTTAAATTTGAGAATTCTGAACGAATAACGAGATACAGTAAATAACTCCTTTCATTACCAGCTAGTTCAAGAAGAAATGAGAAATAGGTATGGCCAAATGATTGTAAGAATGTAATGGATACAGTCATTTCACTCGTACGCTCGATACAAATTAACACTCTAGACATGAAAAAAATTGACACTTCAGAACCAAGCACCCAGAAAATTTTTAATCATTGATTTTTAAAAGTACAAACACTAGAACAAATGAAGCTTTACAACAATGAAATGTTCCTTTGTCTGTGAGTTGATGCAGGCAAAAGCTCCTTGTGGTGAATATAATGTATGTTGAACATTTGTAACTAATAGGAGAAATAGGAAAACTTTTCCAGCATGGACTTTCATTGGGGCTTTGTGCATTTGTCTAATTGTAATACTTTTTGACATGCAAGGAATTGAAATCCGATGATATTTTTTAAAATAATTCTGAACATTCTTTATTACAAAATATTGTTGAGATCTGTTCAATGAATGGTGTAATTTCCAGTATTATGTCTTTTTAGTTTTAATTAATACCAGCGGGTGACCGAGATCCTCTCGGAGAAAACAGGTATCGAAGCTAACTCGAAGATTTAAATTTTCAATTGTGATTTATCAAAACAATACATGCCATAAGAAAATTTGTGAAACCATTGGTGAAAAGATAACCGGTTAAACCTCAACTTTTCATCGTCCACCAGCGATGTCATGTCTTGATGTTCCATTGGAAATCCCCATCTGCTCTTCCATGTTTGCTGACCATGCACGGAGCGCTTGGGTTCATATCTCCACACGGGTTATGGATCATCCATTTCGAGATCAGTTCCTTGAGTTCCGGATCATCTTCTGGAAACTTTATTAGTTCGCCATATTGGCTATAGATGGCAGCACGTTACCGCTTGAAACCTATTAGCCATTATGGCGAACTAATAAAGTTTGAAAATATCCTATATGTAACTCCGAACTGCTCGACCGTAGCGCTTCAAAACCGGCGCCAATCGATTCCTCGTGGCCAAAACCCCCAGACCCCCAAGTTTACCGGAGTTTATTAATTCTGGGGCGATTTTCGACTTGGCAACCATTCCTCGTATTATAGTATACTAGCCGCCTTTGGCGACCAGCTGGTTCGCCATGAGTAATGGGTTCTAAAATTTTCAATTAAATCTCATATTCATTAGCCTTGAAGTAATTCCGGGCATTGATTGGCCTGAAATTAATATTTTCTTTAAGATGATGGACTGAAAGCTCTAAAAGAACCCTTTTTCCTAATGATATTCTTTAATTTTATAAATCAGTCAGTTTTAATGATGGATTTCGAAGACTAATTGGTGTAGCAACTTTTATTTAAAATATTAATAAAAATATTTTGTAAAATATGGCTCACAGAGCAAAGTATAAAGAAATCTAAAACTCATTATTCATAAATGCATTGTTTGACTCAAACTACATAAAGTGTAATTATTTACTTCATTTAGATCAAATTAATAGTATTAAACAATATATATGGCTATTAATAATATTTTACAAATTGGTCATTGGAAAGGAATTTGAATGCAGATCCTGTATAAATAAAGATAATTTATTCAATTTATGATTTAAATATTGCAAACGATCATAGAATCCTTTGCCTTGCATTTTTTAAAGAAAATATCACATTTTATATTTATTTTATTTTATCCAGTCACTTGCTAAAAGTTGCATTTCTTTAAATTTAATTTACGATGATAGTTTTTTTATATATTTTTTAATTTGAACTTCCGTCAAAATAATGGCAACACGGTGATAAAACTCAATTTTTTCCCTTTGACGTGCTCTTGCAGATTTTATAGAAACCTTAGCTTTGCATTTATTTTTTTAGAAACTATCACATTTTATAATGAAAAAAAATATATATTGAATTAATGATACAGATATTGCAAACGATAATAGAAATATGCCATTAAATCGGGATTCCAATGCATATCCTGTCTAAATTCGATCTGGTTTACCGTAAAGAAGATTTATAAAATTAATTATTTAGATATTGCAAACAATCATACAATCTTTTGCTTTGCATTTATTTTTTTAGAAAATATCACATTTTATGTTTCTTTTATTTTATCCAGTCACGTGTTAAAAGCTGCATTTTTTTAGACTTGATTTACGATGATAGTTTTTTTTTTCAAACTTCCGGCATTCTTTTATTTTATCCAGTCACGTGATAAAAACATAATTAAAATGTTTCTTTAAAAATTCGTTAAAAATAGAAGTTTACGTTATAAATTTAAAAAACTGATACCGTTAGAAAGCTAATTTTTTTATCTTTAAATTGATATAAAAATCATGTTTGTGCAATAATATTTTCGGAAGTTATAGCGGAAAAACGTCAAAATTTCGCTTAAATTTTAATTAATTCAAATTCTAATTAAAAATTCGAAAAAAGGGCTCCGAGGTGCACATTCTCGACCTCCAAGGTATACATGTACCAAATTTGGTAGCTGTAGGTCCAACGGTCTGGCCTGTAGAGCGCCAACACACACACACACACACGCACACACACACACACATTGAGCTTTATTATAAGTATAGAAGATAGAAGGAGGAAGATGAAATCAGTAAAAACATTTTTCATTAAATGCGTATATTGCCTATTTTTCTAAGCTATCATTAAACATTTGTAAAACATCACAAAATTTTAATTTTACTTCTGGAGCTAAATCTGGAAGATTGTATGAAAACTGTAATTGTGTAATAGAATCTTGTAGCTAGTATACATTTCTTCCTACATTTATCGAGTCTATATTTTGATCACTCCAAAACTTTCTAATACATTCTCTAACAAGCTTGCCATGCCAAAGAAATTTTTATATGGCATTGGCGTTCAATAGTTATCAAATACTAATTGTGGGCATGAATTTAGCCTTTTTACTGAATTTTTCGTGCCAACCCTGGCTATAATTTGGCGATTAATCCTTGACATGCGTTAATAGAATCTAAAAATCAAATTTCTGTTTAGACACATTCAGTCTAATACAACAAAAGTTTAAAATAAAACTACTCTTGAAGTCACAAAATTCCATACTAAATTTGATATATTTAAGTCGTTGCGATTTTGAACTACCGAGTCTATATGTTTCTGAAAGTAGAAACTGATAAGACAGTCAACCTTCAGTTGGATTTGTGTCAAATTTTGAGAGGTGTCTATAGCATATCTACATCCTGAATGACCCATTTATCTCTTTTTGTTTTCTAACCACCATGTAAATTTACATTCGAGTTGCCGGACAGACAAGACTTTCTCCGAGAAGGTATTGATAAAGATTAGATATAAGTCTACTAATTCGATACAACGATTGTATACCAAATTTCAACTATATAACTCAAAGCATTTTTCAGTTATATTTGTCACACACAGACGGACATTTCCCAAAAATATTCTTTTCGAACTCTAGAAGGTCGTGGAGATTCTTTGAAACATGAATATTTAACGATTTATAAACTTTATCTGTTCTACGTATACTTGAATCTAAATAAAGTAAAATACCTACATTTTAAGAGTGGTTTTTTCGAATTTTTTTGCATCCCTTAAAAAGCTCGGTTTTTAACTATAATTAATAATTATTCTAAACTTTTCAGATAAAGGATATTTTTATTGTTACTCTTTGGTACAAATTCAGAAAACATGCTTGAAATTTTCACTTTAGAAAACGTACAAGTAATTGAACACCTGAGAATAATAAACTTTATGGGTGAATTGAAACAAATTGTTTCTCGGGTTTATTGTTATTGCGAAAACCAAAATTATAGGAAAGGGAGGCTTAAAAAGTAAAGCGTCTCATTAGTTGGACTTGAAAGAGTGATGAGAAAGATTCTGCTTTGTTTTTATGAATTTCTGGATAAACAACTCAGTCAATAAGGATTTTTAAAGAGAAAAAAAATAGCACAGGGCTGGATTTTACCCCGTTCTTAAATCATTACTAAAGAAACATTTTGCAGAAAAAAAGCTCATAGCTTTCGTCAGAAGCTTGCCAGAAAGGCTCGAAATGCTACAATTTAGGGAACTGATATTTTTGAAAATAGTCATCAAATCAAGTACATCGTTTCTTTATCCTGTTGGAACATGATATTGTTTTCGCTTCAGGTTTTTGGAGCCACAAAATGTGAAGAATTACATGTTGAAAATATTTTTAGTTGTTATGAAAAAATTTATTTTGTGAAGTAAAATAATCATTTTTATTAATAAAATTATCATTTTAAGCAAAGCATATTTTCCAGCCAAAATTTGCTTTTAAATGCAATTTTCTCAAAACATTAATTTTCGTAAAAATTCTCTAACATTAACATGATATATCAAAAACTAATAGAGGTATTTATATAAAATAAAAGAAATGAAATGAATGAATGAAGTTTTATTATTGGTGAAATACTTTTTCATTTATAGGTGTTTTTAGAATGATTAAGTTGTGAGTTTAAGGGAAAAATAATACATGCATTTATTTTAACCCATAACTTTTTTTTTTCATCTCAAAATATTTCTTAGATGTTGGTTCATTTCATTCATCTTCATATTCTATAACTTGTGTAGAAGGAAAAATAAAATTTCAATATTACAATTTTGTATAATGAAAACCGTTTTGGTTAATTTTCATTACAATTTACAAAAAATTTCCTATTTCATAAAATAAAGTATGTTTTGAAATAATTTTGTTGTATTTATAGTACTTTGTATTATAATTAACAATACAACTAAAAACCATAGTTTAAAATGGTTTTTAAATAATCCAATTTTTCAAAATTTTTATTTCGAACGTAATCAGATACGTTAATACCAACTGGTAAGAGATAATAATTTTTGTAAAATGAAACAAATAATAAGCTTCTTCAATTGTACATTTCATGTAATGTTTTTAAAAGAACAGTATTTTCTATTATACGTAAAAAAGTCTATGATATATTACGTGGGACTTCCTATTATTTTTCCTGTGGAGTAATGCTTCAGTTATCAGTATTTGTCATCTTAGATAAAACACTTTCAAAGTATGGTTTTGAACAAAGTTTCAAAACAACGCAATATTTCAAATAAACTTTTCCCAGTGGAAGAATTTGTCTAAAAATTGTCATTTATCATTAAAGGATTATAATAGCTTTCTCATAAAAGAAAAGTTTGGAGATAAATCCGTATAATAGCCAAAATATTAAAGCTCAAAAAGATGGCAATTTTTCACGTTTTAGAACTTCTTAAACATGAAAGATTCATCTGTTAAATTCCGTCCATCTGCCTGAGAACGCATTATTTCAAAATTAGAATAAGAAAAACCGATTTTATAATGTGTGAGACATCATAAAATCACACATTATAAAATCAGGTTTATACATGTGTATAGTTTTAATGTATGTAAGTTTATACAAAAGTATATAGATTTATACTTTGAAATCTAAATTAAATATTCCTATCAAATTTTTAACTTAATCTGTGATAAGAATATATGTTTGACTGTCCATTGTTCTATAAGAAAACATAAAAAGATTTAAAATACAATAGTTCTTATGCATTACTATGTATAATTGAACTTTTTATTAAAATTGTAGAAATGTAACTTAGTGTAGACTAAACCTGTTTAAAAACAGATAATTTGTTTGTTTGAAATTGATCACACTCACACAAATATAAGCATCGAAATCAAAACTTAGATTTTTATTTAAATTTCGGTCAGCTATTAACGGGAATTAATTATAATGTGTATAATTGATAGGAATTTTAATAATATGAAGTTATACATAAAAACCTTCATATTATGTCTATATACGAGAATTTCGAGATTCAGGAATTTAAAATATTATCTAATCATTAATGCTAATCGAGTATACTCAATGTAATATGATACATAAGAGAAAAGCAAAAAAAATATTTCAAAATGCATATAAATAAATATGATAATATTTTATATGAAAAAATATGAAAAATATTTTATATATGAAAAAAATTGCGAATATAACAAATATCTTGTAGTCAGTTTAATTGAGAATATTTTAAGGAATTGAGCTAAAACAGAAGTTAATTTTTTGAACTGATTAAATTTTAATCTATTTTTTACTTGGATTTAAAATAATATTGTTTTGCTTAGAAATATTTATTACTTGTGTTTATAATTTAACTCGTGTAATTTGTTGAAAATCTAATTATTTCGAAAGTTTCATTCACTTTGTGCTGTTGTGGCCCATATGGACACAAATCTAATCGAAATGACAGGAAGTTCAGGATAAATAAGGAACAAATCAAATCATAATGCCTTTTATAAATTCAAAGTAAATAAGAAACATTGAAATAATTCCACATTTCTTCTGGATTTCTATTACGCATGCGTAAGGAACACATTATTACTAATTGACCTAAACGTGTAATTATTATTTAAAATCAATACATAATTAATAGTTGAAAATGAATACTTCGCAAATTCAATTTTAGTTAACTTGTGAATTATGAATTTTAATTGTATTCCTAATAAATACGAATTATAATTTTTTTCACATCGATAAATAGAGTTATCCTGACATTTTTTACTTTAAATATAGTGTTTAAAATGTGTATGCATTTTAATCCATATTTTGCGTTCGTATGATTCATGCAAAATATTTTGCTTTAGAATTTTTTTCATTTCTGAACACATTTATAACTGACAGAAAAACTTTGAAGACTTTCATAACTGACAGAAAAACAATATATTAGGAAAAGTAAAAGCGAAACATAATAGAATCTATGTTAGCCAATCACACATGTAGTACACAAATGTCATGCAAGTCATTCTCGCAGGTAATAACTTTATTACAGATAATGCAAGAAGGTTTCGGGGAGACTACACCTGAGAGTTTCAAATTTTAATTAAATTTTAGGGTTTTCGGAGTAACTATCAAAATTATTGAAATACAAATAATTTCGCTCCATCTTAATTTTCAAAAATTATCTTTTCAACTATATTAAAGATTTTACGGCATAAATATATTTTATATGTTTAATCAATTTTAAAAGAAATATTTCAATCACATTTCTAGCATTAAATTTGAAAATTCTGAACGAATATTAAACAAATCACGAAATACAATAAATAGTTTGTTTCATTACCATTCCGAAAGAACACCAAGTTAAAAAAATTATAAAACTACAAATACACATTTCTAATATTTAAAAAAGAATATTTGTTTGTTCGTATTTTAAATACTTTTGTACCATTCTTTTCATTTCGATATAACATTTCCAAATGATTGATTGATTACACTTAATATGTTTTTTCGGCGGCAGCAACGCGCCGGGTATCATATAAAAATTACATTACATATTAAAAGAGAGATCTTATCAACATTATATTATTGTACTTTTTCCCTCTTTTTAACTTCAGTGTTTTATCATTAAATAATAATTTTTGTTCTATTTTATTTAGCACACACGTAATTAGTAATAGATAAAAATTCTTTGTGGCATCTGGCCAAAACGCATACAATATCACACATCTAAAAATAAAACAATAGAAGTAATTAAAATAAAAAAAGAAAGAATCAATAATGTAGCCAAATATCCCTAACAAATCAACTATTCTCTGTATCAAAAAATGTATAAAAGTATGCACTTACTATTTCTGGCATATCAAAATTATTTGTGTAAGACAGAATCATGAGGAAATGAACAAGAGTTGAAAACATCAATCATTTCGTTATTCATCTACGTCTCTTCGTTTTCATATATCAATTTTAATCATTCGAAATAACGGAAGATTTTTTATAGTTTGAAAATATCAAAGTGCTGTGAATATAACGCTACTTTTCTTTTTTTCTGTAAGGATTAATAAGTAATGGTCAACAATTACTTAAAATCTGAAATTAAACGATTTTTGATAAGGAATTTTTTTCATGACTGTTATGAATAGTCAAAAGAGACGTGTTTCAAAAAGTGTTTATGTTGGGAAGTCAGGAATGTGCAACAGATGGAGTGCTATCAGTCCAGGTCAGTTCCTGTTAAATCGATCTTTGCACGTCTGTCCAAATGCGTTTTCTAATCATTGCCAATTTAAGATAGCAGCAAAAGCAAGCGTTACTATTTGAAACTCTTTCTTAAGTCGATTAATTGTATGAATGCAAACCATTTCTGCACGACAGTAATTTCTTTTAAAGTAAGCACACCTTTCAGCAGATGGGGCTCGTTTCCAAATAATATGTGAACTGGTACAAAATAATTCAATAAAGTGTATAATGTAGATATGCTTAAAAGATCATTACGTCAAAAATATTTCGTTGTTTGTCATTCATAAGATCTAATATAAAAACTTAGATTTTCATTCTTTTTTTAGGATTACTTTTAGTATAAAAGCAAATTTTTGTATTCTTTACAGTATTTGTCTGTTTGAAAATAGATGGTCATGTTTAATTGTCTAGAATTTATCAATTCGATCCTAAATACATTGGACGCCGTATACAAATATTTAGCTAATTTTATAAATGAACTAGCTGGTACCTGGCGCGTTGCTGCAGAAGATGAAATAATTTTATAAATATTGTTTGAAATTTAAAATAACTGTCTTGTTTAATTAGGAATGATAGAAAGTACAGCATTTATTTTCGTATCGGAAATGAATACATTCATTGATATTGAGTGACATATAAAGGAGAAGTGTAAATAATATTAATTCTATTTTTTAAAAACTTTATTATTCAAGACTTTAGTGTTGGTAATATACATTTTTTTTGTTTTCCCATCTTCAGTAGAAACAAATAATTGCAAGTAAAACGTAGTCAAAGTTTCATCGCAATCCGATGAGGGGTACAGCACCGCATAAGAGACACACAGACGAACATTCAATTTTATTGATATAGATATAAGGTTAAGCTGCTTAATTCTAAGCTATATTTCACTAGAATACATTAAAATGTTAAATAATAGAAAATTCGTTAAATATGAAACCAGTAATTCCGTATACTGCTTTTTATGTTCTACCGTATGCTTTTCTTCTTATTACTAAATAATAAATAAGGTTTAGAATTAAATTCCTATTACTAAATAATACATTTTAATAAATAAAATAATTATTAGTGAGTTAACTGGTGTAAAGAAATAACGCCAAAAAATAGTTAAATGTATGCTTATTCATTATTCTGTGCAATTATTAAACAATTTCCGCAGCATTCTGACACAAGCGGACATTGATTTCTTTATTACCATATGTACTATTGGCGTCCCGCAAAAACTGAAAATGCTAAGAAAACAAGTTAAATGTTGGTTTACTTTTCCAATAACTTTTTCAAAGCGCAAGTATCGATCGCTTCATTCTTGTTTTTAAAATTCGGCGAATGTATTTGCACTTTCGAAACAAGTACAAGGACAGACTTTTTCAGAAAACGTGAGTATGAAAATTTTTCGGATGGCAACAAATGTAGGAGTTTAGGGAGCGAAAAAATTCAAAACGTGTTTGTGGCGGCTTCTGAATATGTAAAGACAAACGTGAACGAGCATTATACAAACTGCAGGTATTTTAGGAATACATATTTGTTCTGAATATTTATGTTGGAATTTTCATATTTGATGTGAAATTTACTACGACACCATAAAAAATAGAATGATAAATTTTAGAGAATGCAGCGTTTTTTCTTAGACTTATTTAATGTAGTTTATAACGCACTGAATCACACATCTCGAAGTGTTTTGATCACGAATGGAATCAGAAAACGGCAAATTTACTTTCCTTCTTATGATATAAAAATTTGATACTTCAAGCAAAACAGGTTTTCAACACATATATTTAAGTCTTCAACTATTTGGCGCTTAAAAAAGATTTTGTGGTTTGTCCACAAATTCAAAAGAATGTAGAGAACTTATTAAGAAGGAATATAAAGAATCAGATCTTGTAGAGAATTTAACATACTCACATAACGTTACGAAAACGGGCAGAAATCATTACTGGGTGCTCTTTGCAAGGTAATTATGTAAGCTAAGTATTGTTGTCATTGTTGCTTATCTACCTGGGATTGAACTGCAATTCAAAACAAGTCCAAGAGTTCAGGGAAAGAGGGGTGTAGTAGAATTTCAGGGTACCAATGAGCACCTGAGGACAGACTTTAGTTCATATGAAGATGACACTCACACACTCGCTTGCTCCCACGCTCGCTTTTTACAGGGTTTGTGTGTCCTTCACGGACCTCACAGATAGAACATAGAGTGAACAACCATATCTGATCCAGGATTTGAACCCTGGACACCCAGATCATGGGGAAGACTCCAGGACATCGACTATTAAAATGGAATTTTTTTTCATACATGTTTTAGCTTCAAACCGAAAGTAGTATAACACTCGGAATGTTTATTTCAGTCCCGTTTTTCAAAACAACACAAGGTCTGTTTTGGGATTGATCTTGTAATTCTGAATTGAACTCAGATAAAAAGAAAACATCTGAGCTAACTCCTGACAGTACCAGAGGGATGGCGTTCGGCCCAGGTGGATTTAACTTGCACCAAACCCGCTTACACGACGGTTCTTAAGTGAATCATATCCTGAACATGAAGCCCTTTTTAAGGGTTTCATGTGTGGAATAGTACATTTAACACCACACCACACCTCGGTTTCTAGGGCTCATGTGACACCTTTCCGGTTTGGTATAGATGTAGGTGGACTTTATTAACAAAAAAAAAAAAAGAAAAGAAAAGTAAAAATTACACAACAATGAATTTGAAAGATACAGAAAAATTACTAAATACATCTAAATACAGCATAGCAAGTGATGATAAATGCTAGACTGAACTTCTTGAGTACAAGAAACTGGATGAATGAGCATAGTAATATACAGTATGAATGCGCAAAAGAGTTGTGTGTGTGTAATAGTACAACAGATGCGGATTAGTGCAACATCTCTAACATAAATAATA
>JAPMOQ010039177.1:624548-667962 GCA_026543055.1 Argiope trifasciata
TGCGAGAGATATGTTCAAGAGCTAAATTAACTGCTTTTAACTAAAGAAAATCTTTTACGAATAAAGAGTAAATATCCGAAAACTTCTCAAGAAGCAGGGACTTTAATTATTTTAATGAAAGTAACTTTTGATCTTTTCTTATTACTCTAAAATTCTGTTTAAGAAATGTTTTCCTAATTTGTTCTGCTAGAGAAAATGTTTAGTTTCTTTTTATGTTATTGAAATGAAGACATTAGAAAAAATACAGTAAGAATTAACCTTTGCATTTTATGTTTGCTTTTTTTTGTAACAAAGGAATGTTCTAGAATTTAGAATAAAATATTTCTTGGCAGAAAAATCGCAGATGTTTCTGAAATTAGATTTGAAATCAGACAAAGTTGCAGTTTGTATTTGGAGAGTATTTTAGGAGAAATAGAAAAATCAAATGCATTTTTTATTTTGAAAATATCCAGATGTATGA
The DNA here is from genome assembly GCA_026543055.1 of Argiope trifasciata. Classification (NCBI taxonomy): domain Eukaryota; kingdom Metazoa; phylum Arthropoda; class Arachnida; order Araneae; family Araneidae; genus Argiope; species Argiope trifasciata. The sequence continues at coordinate 625,009 of JAPMOQ010039177.1, forward strand.
GGAATACACGCGATATCACTAGTTTCTATAGATTATAAATGTTAATGGATAATTTATATGCTTTATGGTAAATTATTTCCTAGAATATTTTAGATATAAGCGTTTTCGGATAGCAAGTTAATTCAGTCACATTAAATAGATTATAGATTTTTAATTTATTTGGCATTATAATGATACTGGCTGTCAGTGATTGAATGAAAACTTTTTAATGAAAAGAAGCTAAAAAAAGAAGAAAGAAAATTGTTAACATTCAAATGGTAAAACACGACTACATACAAGTTTAAAACAAAAAAACTGTGCTTGAGATATTCTAGCAAAGTCCAAATATTTTTATTCTTTAATGTTTACACATATTAATTTTGTAACTGATTTTTCACTAGATAGTTCAGACAACATTATTATTCTAAAAATTTGTTCCATTTTATGTCCCATTTTTTATTATTTTTTAAAATTTGATTTCGTTCCAATAGTTAAAGAAGAATCATAGTTAAAGTAGATCAGTGCATTTGAGAAAAATGGGCGACAGCTTCCATAATATTTATAATTATGAATAACAATTTAAATTAAAGGACAAAAATTGTGAAATAATGGAACAGAATGTACTTTTCAAAACGTATTTTTGAAATTAATTGGAAATTAAAGTTTTAAAAATTAAAAGTAAGTGACAACCATACCAGAGTAAGAAAAAATTAACTGACCATTCACTAATAATATAATGTACATGGAATTAATATAATTTACTAAATTAATCCCAGCGGTGTTATTTCTTTTTATGTTTTACCACATTTTTAAATAAAATTATTTTCTATTTTTAAGCCAGTATAAAAAGCTTGCATTTGAGTTTTCATTTTCATTGTAAAGTATTATTTTATACCAACATCCACATATATATGAAAAAGAAGAATTATTTTAAAATTGATAAAAATTGTTTGGGGAGATTTTTTCTGACAAAACTACTATGGAAATTTGCTTGCAGAATTTAGGAATCTTTTACCTTATTACAAATATAATAAATATCCATTATTTTTCTCTTCAAATTTGTATAAATTATAATTTCAAATACATATTTTTTATATACGAATTACAAATGAATGGATAATTTGAGAATAGACTGTTTAAATCTTCTTTGAAAAACACTTCTTAAGAAAGCTGTAAGTTTAGTTTATCTATTTTCTTCACAGTAAAACTTTACAGTTAAGAAGACAGAGGTAAGAAAATCTCTAAAAAACAATTTAAAGATTTTATAGTACTTCTTTTAGAACTTTAGAAGAATTAGACCGAAAGTACCCGCATTATTGTCGTGTACTTATTTTGCAAATGATCTGGCTGAAGAAAATGTGCGATTCCAAGGATATTCTTCTTCTTCAAGGAATACTTTCAGCCAAAAGAGCACTTTTGCCGTAAATGAACTTGGAAACTATTACAGAAAGGCTCTTGTTAGGATAGCATCAGATAGAAATCTATTGATTGCTCCTGTGCTAAGAACAGCATTTGCGTTACCTGATTCTTCAACAAACATTATCTGGGAATCAACCAGGTTTTGGTGGAATTAAAGGGTCTGCAATAAAATATAATGTCTTAAGAGAATGATTGAAAAAATATTATTAAAAGTTTTTCCAAAATACTTAGATACTTATTTTCTTGTACAATTTGAAAAATAATTATAATCATTTTTCTATAAATATTGTAATTTATTTGAAAATTATTGAATAAAAAATATATTTGAAATGATAATATTCTTAGAGTCATAAATCCCCGAACAGAGTCAAAGGGATAATAAAATTCCAGGAATTATTTCGACTCATGCTGTAGAAATAACGTTTACAGGTGAAATAGTTTAACTATTGAAAAATTAGGTTGCAATTAAAATCTTACAATTTTAAAAGGGAAATATTTTAACTATCTAGCAGTTAACTAACTCTTCTACTTTCGCTTTTGATGCGACAAATGGTGTTAATTTATTCATATCAAGGTACATTTCCTATGATCCTTCTTCGGAGTTATTATTAGATTGTATTCGAACTGATCATCTAATATATTTCTTTTTCGGGTTTGTTTGGTTTTGTGAAATATAGACCTTTCACAAAACAAAACAAGAAGAATTATAGGAAATATAATTTAATATATTTCCTATGATTCTTCTTATTATCCTGAAAACCGTCTCTTATTTTCATATTCTGAAGTTATAAAGAACAATGTCCTTCTACAACAGGTTATTGTACTACATTGTTGTAATAATTAAAACATATCTTTTATTTTTCAACTTTTAATAGGTGCATTATATGTAATTTACAATTTAGAATATTTTAAGTTTCTATTTTTTTCAATCCATTGAATGTACAAAAATATAGGGACAAAATCACAATGCAGCATGATATTAGTTTTTAAAATATCTGTACTTTTTACAAGAACCACAATATTTATATTTTTGAAAGTTCAATCAATTGCACACATTTTTTATTAAAATTTTTATTCTATTTTAAGCGTATTGCCGGAAAAAAGAAAATTTTGCCTAGCTAGCGTGGCTGAGTGGTAAAACGTATAGCTCTTTTTCTTTGGTTCTATTCTCAGCCACGCAACTTTATATTTAAAGTTGGATTTTAATTTAAATTTGATTTTATTTATTTGTTAATGTACTAGAAGCTTCTAGAACTTTCTACATAATTAGTGATTATTCTGTGAAGATATAAATTTGTGGTTCCATGAGCAGTGGTAGCATTATCTCGGCCTACTTGTTCGGAGTGGGTTAAAACTAATAAACTTCATATTGCTTTGCGAATTCTCTTTTGAGATTAAAATTAATTGTATTTGGATGATTATCTTATATTTATTTAGTATACATCGAAAAGAGACCTATTATGCAATTTTATTTAGCTACATTTTTTAATCCTGTTTATAAAAAGAAATTTTCTAATTAATTTTCATTCTGTTTCATCAAAGAATTTTTTTATATCAGCGTATTCACGATGGTAGCATAGTTTAATATTATTTATCCATTATTATGATTATCTAATTATTTATTCGCATTTTATTTAGTTATTTATTTTTTCGTAATTATTGAAAAAAAATTTCACCTAATTTTATTAATTATATTGAAACAAATAGTAAATTCCTTTTCGATAGAGATATAAGGAATAATACATTGAATTTAGTTTCAATGCTTATCTGTAAAATTTTTCAAAACAATAGCCGAAACCTGGGAATTATCAGAATGCGCTTACAGTTTTAATATTCTAAATGAAATATAATCATCAAAATTTTAATAATAGAAAAGATCCCATTCAGATCGTATTTCAGAAAAAGTTATTAAAAAACTTGTGACAACAGAAATTCTTTAGATGTTTTCAAAATATGTCTGCTCTAGGTAGTTTTCCTGCAGATTGGAAAAGGTAAACGTTGCGTTATTTAACAAGGGGCGTTATTAACAGGTCCAGTAGCTTTTAGGTGTATTTGTCATTTTTATTTCATTAAAAACATTTTGATAAAATTATTATACAATATTCAATTATTTATTAAAAATAGTAATATGCATCAAAATCAATATGGTTTCATTCTTTCAGAATAATGCCTGAAGTAATAATGAGATTCCATTCCAAAACCTTAGGAATCATAAAAATTCATTCTAAAAATAAAATTCTCAATTACTTTATGCGGGCACTATCTAATGAGTATTTATGCAAAATATTTCACATAGAATATGTTGATTGATAAAATGAAAACATGAAAAGATTCACATTCTTTAATGCTACATTGATAAAATGCGAAGATGAAAGGATTTTGATAATTTAAATCATTATGAATGCATGAATAATGTTTCTTATTAAAATATTTCTCAACTTATAATATTAAAGCTTATAGAAAATTCTAAACACTATATAATGAATTACTCTGAGAAAAACTGATATTTCAAAAATGAAATCGATATCTACATAAACAATATAAGAAAAAATTTTAATTCAAGTTCCGCATAACCATTTCCGAAGTATTGAGGAAAAATATATTCTTTCTATTATCAATGGAACAAAAGAACTATTTTTGGCTGAGACGGAAGGATTCCACCAAAGAGGATTTAAAAAGGTAGAAAATACCATTTGACAGTATTATCTTTCTCTACATGTGGCTAGAATTGAAAAAATAAAATGCTTAATTTTAAAAATCATAATGTATCCTGCAAAAGTCATGCAAAAAATAGAAAAGGATTTGAAAGGAAAATGAAATTTAAGAAAGAAAACAAAGATAAAGCAGCATAATGTTAAAATCCATTTTCAGAGAAATTTGGTTTCATTTGATAAGAATGGAAGCTCCGTAGCTATGATTAAAGTTTCACAAAAGGTAATATTTTATGGAATATTTTAAGAGTATCAAGCGAAAATTCAAATAGAATTCCGAACTCTAGTTAATATTTCAGAATATTCTATGTGTGTAAATAAACAGAAACATTTTTAACATCAAGACGAAAACAGTAAGATTTTATCTTCATTCGATGATATTTGTAATATGTAAATTCTCAATTACAAAGTATGTAAATAAGCATGCTAATTTTCTTATCAACAATACTTTTTGTTATATTTCCTTTTAACAATATTGTGTTTCTTCATAGCTTTGAACATAACATTCATAATAAGCAATAATATATATACATATGGAAAGAGTTATGTTATTTGAAAGATATTAACATTTTTTTTTCTTCCATCTGATTTCTTGTTAAATTTAATGATTGCCCTCAATGTAAAAGTTAGTTATCTTTTTTCTTATGACTGAAAAGTTTAATGATTAGCTGAATAATTTTCAACAAATTAAAATGTTCAAGAATTCAGAATGATTAGAACCAGTGGTTGTAGGTTAGAATAGATTCTAGAACATATAAATCTTGCTTATTTTCTATTATTTCTATCAACTAAATCCTGAACGAAAGTTTGGCCATATTCTGAGAACATAAGTCTATGTTGAACTTAATAATTTCCTAAAACTGTTCAAAATATTTAAAATTTCAAAATGATTAAAATCCATGGTTGCAGGGTAGAAACCTCATTTACTATCTTGGTAATTTTCTATTATTTCTATCGACTAAATTCTGAATGAAACTTTTAGCTGTATTCTCTGAGCAAAAATTTATTATTTGCTTAATAGTTCTTCTTAGTTACTAATTTTGAACTATACAATATCACACATTTCTCATCTCTATTTAATATTGTTCTACTACCTTAGAATGAAATTTTAGTCGTTATTTTCTAACGTAAAATTATGATTTCCTTAAAGTGTCGCTCATGAAATCGAACACTTGTTTCGGCAAGTTTGAGATATAATTTCCTTTAATCCAACAATCAAAGCATGAAGATTTTTTCTAGAAACTTCCCCCATTGTACTATTTTACATATAGGAAAAGGAGTTACTTCAATAAATATGCGCCTCTTCTAGAAGTCTTCGCTTTTTATCTCTTTCAGCCCCTACTATGTCCAAATCTATTTTACTGGTTTCTGCATGGACTTGTTCAAGAAGCTGTCCTTCGAACAGGAGCCTTCAACAGGGGAAAATACTATTCTGTCGTCGCTGACCCTTCTGTGGTTGTTCAAATATAATAAAAGCTTTGATGGAATGGCATCTTTTCAAATGCAGCTGCCGGTATAACATTCAGAGATTTACGGAAGATGGAATATTTTAAGCAGAGAGCTTCCTAAAAACATATTTTAAAATGAAAAGCCTGCTCAACACGGATTTCTATAATTCATTTATAAGATGAACTCGAAAAGCCACTATTATATAATATTATTAATTTGTTGTTGACGAATGATGCGTTTAGAGTTTTGTAATATGTTTACATATAGCTTCAAAAATAAAATGAAATCAATTCTTGTTTCAAAATTTTTCTCAAGTAAGGTTTGACAATTTTTCAATCCCGGTTTTTTTTTTAAAAGTAAAATTGTGATATTCAAAAACAGTTTTCTGGAACACCTTAATATTTCTCTTCTTCAAAAACAAACAGACATATATTTTGAATTTTATTGGTCAAGATCAATTCGTCTAACTGCTTAAGGAAAAACGAGATAGTAAATTATTAACTAAAAATGTATAATTGAATTTCTGTTAAACGAACTGAAAAATTTAAAAAAAAACAAACAATTAAGCCTGAAATTATTATTGCTTATTTTAGAAGAAATCATTGAAAAATCAATGCACAAGATCCTTGAAGAATTTGAAGAAAAAATTACAAATCTAAAGACGCTGAAACCCGAATTTTCATTATTTGGGGCAACGAATAAAAGAACAAAATGTTTAGAATTGTTCTTCGATGCCATGAAAACTGCAAAATCAAGCTCAGTAACTAGTGAAAGATTATTTTCACATTCAGGCATCATTCAGTCGATATATTATGTTTTTTAATATTCGTTCAGAATTCTCAAGTTTAATATTAGAAAATATGATTAAAATATTTTCTTTTAATATTGATGAAACATAGAAAATATATAAAATCATCAATATAGTTGAAAAGACAATTTTTTGAAAACTAACAAGGAACAAAATTATTTGTATTGTAATATGTTTGGAAGTTACTGCGAAACACTCGAAACATTTGTTAAATGCTTAGTTAAAATTTCAAACCTATAGGACTGGTTCCTCTAAAACTTTCCCACACAATCTCTAATAAAACTATTACCTCAGAGAAAGATTTACATAGCATTCATGCACAATAGCTCTGAAATATTAAAGCCTGGCTTGAATTTACTATCTTTACTTAATCGGTTGTATCTCCTTGGCGAGTTATTTGGTGGTTAATAGATACAACAAATAGATCTCAAAACATTTTTATACATTAGTTTATTTAATTATACCTATAACTATCCCGTAATTGCACGTAATAAGTAGTCGTAATTGCACGTAATAGAAGTTTTGTCGGAATCGGATGATTGGTAAGGCAGCGCAAAAGAGACATACAGACAAACATTCATTTTTATTTATATAGATTTGAACTTTTTTTCTTTGAGTTTTCTTATTTTGTGAAAGTTATATCTATACGTAATCTCAATTTTTTTTAAAAATATTTAGACTTTGACAAATATTTCTTTTTTTTTTGTTACTTTACATAAATTGAATAAAATATTATTCTTCAATCTATTTTTTGACAAATATTCGAAAATCAACTAAAGCAGGGTTTTTTTTGGAATTATTTGAATTCAAAAACCGGTTTTAAAAAAAGTCGATTTTTGTATAAACCTTATTCTCAAACTAAGCCTAATAATATTTTTAGATTCATTTTTCTAAAAATATTCTATTATCAGCTTCTTTCTTTTTTAACCAAGTTTTTATATTTAAAAAAAACCCCTAAAAGTTCTTTCATAAAGCAACGTTGCTATGAATATAGAAATGGAATGTTGACACAGACGGGGACAAAATGTCTGGCGAGATTAGTAAGTAGTTGGCAGTGTTTGTTGTCTCGTCGCAGGAAGCGATTGACGAAGGCCAAATTTCCTACTGAAACGATAACACTCGCGCCGTTATCATGATAAATAATTTTCTCTAATGTTTATTTTACTTTGTAGCGTAACAAAACGTTTAAAGTTGAGTTGAGTAGTAGAACGGAGTTTTATTTATTTTTCTTTCTCTCATTATCGTAGGTTTAATTTTACATGAAAAGAAGTCTATGCAGATAAAGAAAAACCGATGCTTTTTATTCTGAGTGTCATTAAAAAGTAGTTCTATGCTCTCCGATATTTAAATCAAGAGAAATCTGAATAATTAATCATTATGAAAAGCTATGAATTATTCATTATTTATTACTGAAAACAAAAAGTAGAATTTTATATGCTTTGAAATATTTAAGGCTTCATAGATGTTCATTTAAAATACTTTGAAATACTATAGAAATGTCTGCAATATTTCCACTATGCCGAACATAAATCTGGAATATTTTAATTGTAAGCAAACCTGGAATATATTTTAACTATTTTAATAAGAGTTTCACATTATTTTTAACTATTCTGAACCATACTACCGTACTAGTTTGGGAACGTTCATCTTTAGACATATTATTATTAAGATTGAAAATTTTCTAGAATTCCGAGGGATTTTGAATAGCAAAAAATAGATGCAAAGGATAAGATAACAATATCCATAAATTAAATTCTGCAAATCAAATGAAAAAAAAACCCACGGAAGTATTGTAATTAGCTGAAAAACTCTTTAATTAAATAAAGTGGAGCTATGTTTAGATTAATGTTCAAAATAGATGTCATTAATGTGATGATTTTTCTTAGCAAAGTGCAAGTTTTTGTATTCCCTCTTCACAATTAGAAGCAGCTTTTGTTGATGAACTTGAATATGAAATTTGATTAATGTTACTAAGTGCAGTGTAATCAATTTTCTTAAAAATCTTAAACAGTCAACATGTAACCAACAAGAAGTATTAAGCTACTTAATTTAAAAAAAAAAAAACGTGATATATATGTATATCTTTAATAGGAACTTTCATACTTAGAAATATACAAATACCTGGGGTATCAAGCTACGCTCGGTAATTTTTTGAAAATCGTAAATAAAATTCTATCCTATCGTACATAAAAATTATAAGCAAAATCTAATTGAATTGCAAACGCTGGATTGAATTTGTGGAAAATACATGAGAGGCCAAAACTGTAACCATTATTCCAACTCGGTTACACTTACACACACATTTTATATATATATATATATATATGTGTGTGTGTGTGCGTGTGTGTGCGTGTGTGTAGGAAAAATATTTATTTTACAGTGCTAACATACTATTAAGATTCTGATGGGATATCTGATGCCCACACCGAACATTGGCAAGGGAAACAGGGATCTTTTTTTAAAAAAAAATTCAGCAATATTTTGTCGCTTCGCTCAGAGTGTGAGAATGTAATATTTTAAGTCGATTCAGCAATTTCACAAAGCTATTGTTGGATTAATTAGATAAAAAAAGGAATGGGATCAGGAAATAAGAGAATTTTCTGGTATAGAATTAAAAAGGGCTAAATCGGCCTAAAAATTGGAAAATTAATTCAGTTTAACTTAAATTGTAAAACATCATTATATATATATATATGTGTGTGTGTGTGTGTGTGTGTGTGTGTGAATTGCTGAAAAATTTAAAATTGAAGAAGGAAAATGTTCATGAATGAATAAAGTGAATTTCTGTTTAAAATTAAAAATACAGTGAACATTAAAAAGGGGGGCGGGGAGAAAGATGACTGAAAGAATAGCGTGAGTATAGAAGCGGATTCATTCTCTTGTTTCTATAATTAGAAATCATATTTTTTCATAAAAGAAGAGCAAAAAAAAAAAAAAAATCCGGATGAATGATAATTAGACGAGAATACTAAACCGAGAATTAAGATTAATTTAAATTCATTCCTTTCTTTTTCCAGAGTCAAAAAGTTCATTCCTTTTATTTTTGAAAGAAAGTGTAATTAAATTAGCATTACCGATTTCTATTCCACACTCGCATCTTTCATTCTTTCAAGATAAAAGTTTCTGATACGTTTTGAAAATATCATTCGGAGCAAAAATTCGATTTCAGCAAAGATGTCCTTTCGGATTTTTTAAAATCTAAAAAAAAAAAAAAAAAAAAAAAAAAAGGATTGGCGAGAAACAGGATGCATGGAATTTACTAAAATTTAAATAAAGGCATTTTTATCCGAGAATTAAATGTGAAAATGTCACATTATTGCCCTTACTGAAATGATCACGATGTTCATTATGTATTTTGGACAAGATTATATCAGTTGTAATTAAGGAAGAAGCTATCAAAACATAGCACTTAAAATGTGAAATAAAAGCGATAAAAGGTTTTTAAAAAATTGGAAAATCATTTCATTTTAATCAATCAATTAATATTTTAAGGCATTATTAAGGAAAGAAAACGGTTTTTATCTTGATCGATCGAATCTTTAACTGAAATAACTATATTACTCGACGAAATAATATCTCCATCAGGAAGCGTTTTAACAGATGAAACTCTCAAAGTAACTGCGTTTAAAGACTTTTGGAGACTCTGGGAGGTCATTTTCGAAGACCTTAATCGCATTTGATATTATCTCAACGTATGCAATTACGGTGTCTAAGAAAATGTACGTTGATCAAAGACCAAAAAGTAAGAATGTTTCTTAAAAAAAGCTTTCAATTCTTAAAATAAATTGCAATCCTCTTCGATTCATGATCTCTTATCAACTAATAAACGTCGTTTTTGGGACACAATTCCAGACAGCAAATCGGTGAAAGAATGTTTCTGTGATTGTGTATTTTATGTTGAAATTTATTTCTTGTAGTCTCAAATAAATTTTCAATTCCCTGAATTTCAAAGAAAATTCAGAAATTTATAATAATTTGTTATAAAATTTTATCGAACAGTTAAGTTGCATATCATGACTTATGGCTCAAATAAAAAAAATACTGCATCAAATATATATGAAAGTATAAATAATGAACAAAATAAACAAATATATTTCCAGTATAAAAACATAATATACATAATTCAAATTGCGATTATAATAAGAATTCACAGATAGATAAAAATGATAAAATAAATTGAAGGATTTGTTACCAAAATGTATTGCGAAGGCGCGGTTTACGAGACCCCATTTCATTTACATTCAAATTAAATTTTTTAATGAATGATTAAAGTATTACATTCTGCCAATCTATTTTGCAAATATTTTTCTTGATACGCTTTTGAAAATTTACAAAATATATCATCATTGAAAAAAGTAAACTTGTTCGAACAAACATTTTCTTCTCAAATTACATGTTTCAAAAAATAATATTCTAGAAAAAAACATATTACTTTTTACTTTTTCAACCATATTTATTTTTCCAGCATATAAATGTATATAAAAACAGTACGATGTAAAATTCAACAATATTAAGATAAAAAATAATAATAATTACAATGGATGAAACTGGCCCTTTTTTTATCGGATTGTGTGCACGATTTTTGAGAACATTTTAAATTTACAAGTTAAGAATGAGTATAAAAATATCAACCTATAAATTCTGCATGTATTTCTCTTGGTATATTAATATATTTTGGAAATTTTTCAAAATGCATTATCACTAGAAAAAATTAATTATGCATTATGCTTGAAAATGCTTATCAGAATCTGTTGAATGTGAATTTTTTCGAAAGACGCTTCTCTATATTTATCCTTATTACTAAAATCACTTTCATTTAAAAGTGTCTGGAGCACTACTTCACAATATTATCAGCAATTGGATGATATTATTACGCCTAAGTATTAACACCAACTTCTAAGCCATGTTTATCACTGGGACACTAACAGGGAGTTGCGGTCTCAGAGACCACACTTCCCTGTTTTTAAATGAATTATTTTAAAAAGCATCAGCTGAAACCGAATGAGAAGGCGCACGTGTATCGAATGTTACATAACAGAGCGCTACAGGGTCAATCCATTCAATTGAGCTAAAAATAGAATAGGAGTAACCGCAAGTCAATAGCCAGGGGTTTCACAGATTGCACGTTACAATCTATGGGTTATTATAGATTCATTTTTTGGCTACTTGCTTATTAGTCCCATGATATAATCATTCACAAAAAAACACCGCCAAAGTTCTACATTTTATTGGAATAGATAAAAACATCAGTCATACTAGAACAACGATGGTCGTTTGAAATATGAACTTCCACATTCTAAATGACCACTATTAAAATATTATTAAAACGATCGCTATTTCTTTACTATTATACCATTTCCATTAATATATAAGTAATAATGGTTTCGCTTTCTATACCACAAAGCCTATAACTTTTTCTGAACAAAGCATACAAGGGAACTCTCCCCGTCTCGCAGAAGGTCCCTAATCTTTTGCTGTGGAGAGGCATGACTCCTTCATTAGAGGATGGGTATTTAGAGTGAAACTCTCTTTATATTTCATCTTCTAGTTACAAAAATGTATATTAAGAGTTTTAATTAGCAATCAGCACTATTCCATATTTAGTTTTATCTTATTGCAATAGGTGGCACCATAGGTTCTACTAAAGGTACCATAGGTCCAAAGTCTAAGTCACATGACATCACGTCTTATAAAAGCGTGCTGTGAACATTCGCTCTAAAGAGAGAGAGAGAGAGTGGGTTATTCGTTTCGATTTCATGGTTATTGAATACGCTACGGTGGCACATAGTTCTGCCATGGGACATTTACTTCACCCTTGGTCTCATCTTAATTCTATATTTTTATCACTGATGCAACTAGCCTGTCCTGTCCTAATTGTTGCTGCCTTTTCTTTAAAATTTTCTTTGCTGTAAAAAAATTTATAGTTTTTATTTAAAAGATTCTTCTCTTTAATCAGTAATCCTAGACACTGTTATAAATGAGACTGAATGGGCATTTTGTTCCATCCATTTCTACATATATGTTTGTCCAAATATTTTTTGTGATATTTTATAAAAATAATTACATCTTCCAAAAAGTTTAATCAAAGTGAAATCCTTTGTGAGTGATGAAGATTTCAATTGGTTGATTTGGTTTGTTTAGGTTGAAGAAAACCACCTTAGAGCCAATTAAAAACAATTTTTACGATTAACTTTCTTTAATTGTATTAAATGAAGCCCTTTTTCATATATTGGAAGATTATATGCAAGAAGATAAATAAGGAGATTTATCTAATATAAAAACAACTAAAAGTTATTGTTGAAAAATATAACATTTCTCTCAATAACATTATTTTTTCATTTTTAAAAGGTAAAAAAAAATGTCAAACACACTATATAATATTTAAATCTGCTATTTATAAAAAAATATCAAAATAGTCAGGCGGCCAGCAAAAAAAGGCATATGTACGTCCAAAATTAAAACTGAAAAGCATCATTGCAACGGATGTTAATTTGAAATGTCAAAATTACATTTGAATGTTATTTTTTAAATATTAATTCAGTCCAATGTTTAATTTAAATTTAAATTCAGTTAAATGCGTAATTTGAATTTAAATTTAGTCATGTGCTTAGTTTGAAGAAAAATTGAAAATTTTCTTTTTCTCAAAAACAAGGCTTGGTATAATGTTTGAAGCTATGAGAATAAAGCTAGCATGCACCTATGTGTGTAATTTTTAGAACTAACTTAATGATTTTGAATTGGAGCTAGCAAATTCAGAAGTAAGGTGTTTGATGCTCAAAGAATTATTTTACATGCGGCAGATATGGTTCATATCCAGCGGTTTAATTTAAATTATGACCGTATAACATAACAAAGTACGTCTTCATTAATCGATTTTCCACACCTTCTGAAGGGAAAACTTGATACTTTGCTAAAGAACTGAAAGACGTTGCCCTGGAATTCAATTTCTTGAACTCTATAAAGTTTCTTTCTCTATTCTCAGAGGATAAAGAACTGAGGTGGTGTTGAGATGCAGCTGGAAGCAATCTGCTGAAATTGTCTGCAATGAACTTCAGTTCCCCACACGGGATATTTCATGAAGCACCAGATGTAAAAAAGAGGATCAATAGAGAACTTCTTGTGCCCATTTATTTCCACGAAATAGAATTTCCGAAAATTAAGTTTAACGAATATCAGTACAAATAGGTTAGCCAATTTTTTGCCACTTTATTTATCTCCAATATATTAAAATAATAAAATCGCAACATGATGCAAAAAAGAATTCAAGAAGACTTGCAAACACGAGAAAATATTGCATGTTTGACAATATTTAAGAAACGCTTCATAGCTTCTAAATATTTAATAAGGATAAAAAACAATAAAGATTTAAAACGACAAAGATAAAAACAAACAATAAGGATTTTAAACAATAAAGATAAAAACAAACAATAAGGATTTAAAACAACAAGGATAAAGACAGACAATAAGGATTTAAAACAACAAAGATGAAAAGACTAACAATAGGTATAAAAATAAGCAATAAGGTTTAAAGACAATAGGGATTTAAAAGAAAGGATAGAAACAAACAATAAGAATTTCAAACAATTAAGATAAAAATCAAACAATAAGGATGAAAAACAAACATAATGGAATTGCAAAAAGAATCATAAATAACAAACAATAAGGATGAAAAAAATAAATGTTTTAAATCGATAAGGATAAAACAAAAGATAAAAAGCAAATAATAAGGATTAAAAACAATAAGAGTAGATATAAACAATAGGAAGAAATTCCAATGTAGAATTATTCATGAATATTTCCTATGTTTTTTTACCTTACATTTTTAGCTAATTTCAATGCTTTACCAAAGATCTCATTTTCACAAATTTTAAATTTTATGAATATCCTTAAAACAAAGAAATCTGATCGCATTTTAGAATGTGGCGGAAACAAATAATAATCATTAAGAAATTCATGAATTTTATCCAAATTTCTCAAATACTAAATATAATGAAAATTATTTTTTGGAATCATTATATAAATTTTGGTGGAAAATTTGGTACTTCTTCCTCAGGAATGCAAAAAGTTGATTCTATTAAAGATGATGGAAGACTTATAGCCTAACCAATGGACAATGCAGGACATGATAGATGAAAATCGAATAATTGATACATCTGAGTGGTAAAAGTTTCTTCTTAATTTTGTTACACCAGAGCGACTTATGTTTGGGAAATATAATTTGAACGATGAATATTATTGCTAAACAACTTCAATAAATTTATATCGATATAAATAGAAATAAATGTTTGCCTGTATGTCTCTTATGCCTTCCTAAACCGTTCATCCGATGGCGATGAGGTCGCGGTGGCCTGGTGGTAAAGTCTCGGCTTCGGAACCGGAGAGTTTCAGGTTCGAGACTCGATTCCACCAAAGAACCGTCGTGTGAGGGGGTCTCTTGCACGTTACATCTGTCAGGCCAAACGTCCTCCCACTGGTGTGGTGTGGTGTGGAGAGGGGGGTGTCAGCTCAGGTGTCGTCCTCGTCATCTGATCTTGGTTCAAAATGACGCGGTCCGTCCCAAATTAGCCCTCGTGTTGCTTTAAATGGGACGTTAATATAACTAAACAAACAAACCGATTGCGATGAAACTTGGCCAACTTATTGCTTACACCTACACGATGGTTAAAGGGATAATACAATTGTCAAAAATTAAAAAAAAAGTTTCGAATCTCAACTACATTTATTTACCAAGGATTATTCTCCAAATAACCACTGAGGAGACAATAGATTCTGTAGAAATGCTAAATCCAAGCTAAAGGTTAATATTCTGAATTTATAGTACGCAAATGTAAGAAAAGTCATTCTCAGAGGTAACAACTTTATAATAGATAATGCGAGAAATTGTTGGGGAAATCAACCTTTTGCTTTTTTAGTTTTAATTAAATTTTATTGAAATTGCGAAGTTTCTGCGAACTGCGAAAAAGCAGTAAAAGCAGAAAATATTATAGTACAAATAATTTTGCACAATCTTCATTTTCAAAAAAATAACTTTTCAATTATATGAACAATTTTATTGAATAAATATATTTTCTTTGTTGAATCAATTTTAAAAGAAAATATTTTAATCCCATTTTCTAAAATGAAATTTGGGAATTCTGAACAAATATGAAAGGAATCGCGATATACAATAAATAGTTCATTTCATTACCATTCTGAAAGAACATCAAGTTTTACAAGTCTAAAAGAATACACAAATCTAATATATAAAAATGAATGTTTGATCGTATTTTATGTACTGTCGTACTGTTCATCCTGTTTCGATAAAACATTGCCAAATTATTGATGGATTCCACTTAATATTATTCTTTTTTGGAGGCGGTAACATGACGGATACCAGCTAGATACAAAATAAAACACATTTCGGGAATTTTTCCTTTTCTTGTTACTTTGTATAGAAATTCAAAACATATTGCAAGCTGAATGAGAACAACAGAAGGAATTAAAACAACGATGGAATCAAAATCGGTAGCGCTAAAAGGGAATTATGATGGCGTGATGTTTTATGCTATAGCATTTTTTTTCAAATACTTTTTGTAAAAGAAAAATAAATTAGCAGAAGAAAGTTTTCTTTAAATAAAAAATCTCTAAATAAAGAACAATTGAAAGAAATTCATTTGAAAAGTTATTAAATAAACGAAAGAAAGAGCATATGTGAAACTATGCGAATTTCTTTTCTTTTTTTGCTTGAATGAAATTTTTAACGTAATACTTTTTTTATTCAGAAAAGAACTATCATTAATTGCTTTCTACTTGAGAAAATACTTTCGCAACTTCTAAATCCCTCAGAGTTATTCAGGATTTCCAATTACAGTCACGTAATCCAGAATCGCATTCCTAGGGATTATGGCATATGTAATTTGCTGTTAAAACGATTTTTTTTCCATAATATTTGCATCGATTTTTTTGAATCACGGCGATTCAAGAACTAGTGTCTACACTGTTTTACTTTAAAAGCAAAACTTTAAATGGATTGAGAAATGGGGTTAAGTTTGCTTTTATGGGATTTCAGAAGGGTTTTATTTCATAAAAATACTAACAGATTGATTCTTTTTTAAGATTTTCAATCACATTCTAGTATGCTAAAAAATCAATTATTTTGATACATTGCTTATTTTCTATTTAATTATCTTTTTAAATGGGAAAATAGAATTATTTAAAAATTTAAATTTTATGCTTTAATTATATATTTTTTTGCATATTTCCAAAAGTTCGATTATAGTTTAATACATATTTAGTTATAATGAAAATAAAATTGCATTTTAAGCAGTCGTATTTAAAATCATATCGAGGCATTTTACTGCCACAAATAAGTTGAATTTCTTAAAACAAAGTTATAAAGAGCACTAAAAACAAAAGAAAACGTAAGTCAATCAGACAAAAAATTTCAGCTGTCTGTTAAAAAAAGATATAATTTCAGTTGCACTTGAAATGGTGAATTAAATATTATAAGAAGAAAATACTTTAAAAAATATGCTTTGAAAATCAATAAAAACATTTAAAAAGATAAATCAATGCAATATTTCAATATATCATTTGTCATTAATATTTTCCATAGCTGAAATGTGTGTTTCCTGTTTTAATCTGATTTATGCCGTATGGCAGCTCAGCTGCTTTTGTGTGCACTTTTAAGTTAAAACCTTATTATCATTAGTATTGTTGTGCATTATCTTTTTTATATCTTATCACAGATAATTAGAATTCGCATTTGCTTAGCTGACGAATTTTTAAAACGTATCTTAAAACTCCCTTCCCACACTTCTTTTATAAAGGAAATTTCTCTCCCTCCTTTAATAAATTCGTATTTATTTATTTATTTTGTTGAAAAAGGAAGACATGGATACATTTGTTAGACCAAGACAGAAGTTTTTTCTGAAAACTTGCGAAAGTTGGAAACATGTATTTATCATTTTCAAAATAATGGATAGTTGAATTCTATGATTTTAAAAAAAGAAAGAAGAATCATTTTCTGAGAAGATTGGAGTAAGAACTATATGTCATTGATTTACTTCCATTATATATCAGTAAGCAAATTATAGCCAAAGTTTGAAATCCAATGATGTATAAAAGTCCCAGACATTTTCAGCGTCAGAGAACGACTTACATGGCATTTACGTACTATAATACGTACTAAATACTAACATCTATCTTGAATTGAGTATCTTTGCTGAATCTGTTGTGTATCCTGGACGGTTATCCTTGGTTAATAGATGCGTTAAATAGATCCGAAAGTATTTTTTACATATTACATAATTATATTATGCCTATAAACATCCCGTCAGTGCAAGTAATAAGTATTCCTCGCAAGTTTCATCGGAATCTGATTAACGGCACGGCAGCTCATAAGAAACATACAGACAGACATTCATTTTTATTTATAGAGATTTAAACTATCTGTAAAATTTTGAAAATAAGAAGGTTATTTATTTAACATATATGAATGTTTATTTCTTTTTTAAAAAATAATCTTTATTTTCATTCAATTCCTTTCTAATGATGCTAGAATCTAATCCACTTCATATTCCAAAAATAAGATGTTTGAAAATAATATATTAAGTTACAGTACATATGATTAGAATTCTGCTCTTTAATCGCTAACAAAAACATATGAAAGACATAATTAGCATCAAAACAAACACACCTCATGGTATTTTTTTTCTTTGCTCTTAATTAAATCCACTTTAATTTTCAGCGAACTAAAACAAGCTGCAGAATTCGAAAACAACTCTCCGTTGGTCTCTCAGGAGCTGATAACAAAGAGCGCTCTTCTCTCAGTACTGAGACGGAAGGTGTGCTGTGCTTAGCACATTCGGAAATCACGAAAGCCGAAAAGAAGCAGCGCCGTGTTAAGTGCTTCTGCGAGTCGGTTCGGCGCGCGTCCTTGGGGAGAAAAGCTTGTTTCCTAATCAAGTCGATCTTTTCAGTTCTTCCCAAAAGATTCGGGAAACGCAATCAATTTGCCAGAATTCCAGACAATGGGAGAGAAAACAAACGCAATTATAGAAAAGATTGATGAGGATTAATAATAAAAATTAAATTATCATTTTCCGAATTGATAAGCGGATTTATGTTTTTGAAGAAAGTTTTAATTTTTTTCATTTTTATGCATTGTGTGATAAACGCCGATGAATTCATGCAATTAAATTGTTACGATTAATTTAGTTTAAAAATAAGAAACATAGAAAATATGTAATGAATATTTCTAGATATGAAATTGTTCAGTTCATCTATTTTTAAAAATTAAACATTCATCTTGAAGCATTAGTAATGTCTGTTTCTGCGTTTTTCCATGAATATGCAAATACTGTTATTTTTATTTTTTTTAAAAAATTAAATGAATGCTTGTCTGTATGTCTCATGTCTTCCTAAGTCATTCATCGTATTGCGACGAAACTGGGTCAGATTATTGCTTACATCTACGGGATGGATATAAAGATGGTGCAATTATCAAATTTAAAAAAAAATTCGAATCTCAACCTCGTCTGTTTATCAAGGATTAACTTTCAAATCACTCTCCGAGGAGACAATAGATTCTATAGAAATGCTAAATCCAAGTGAAAGGTTTATATGTTGGAGTTATAGTACGTGAATGTCATGCAAGTTATTTTCAGAGGTAACAACTTTATTACAGATGATGCGAGGAAGCTTTGGGGAGACCATTTCTGGAGATTATAGATTTTAATTAAATTTTAGCATTTTTTGCTGTAACTACCAAAAATATTGTAGCACAAATAATTCTGATCCCATCTTAATTTTCAAAAATGATCGTAACAACTATATTGACGATTTTATGGTCTAAAAATATTTTCTATGTTTAATAGATTTGAAAAAAAAAATATTTTAATCACATTTTCTAAAATTAAATGCGACAATTCTGAACGAGGGTAAGGAATATTGATTTAAAAATTTAAATTCCTATAAATCTTATATGTTTTTTTACTTTTTGCTGTTGTGTGAATTAAGATATAAATAAATAATAGATTTCAACAGTATTTGAACTGATTTCTTTGTCTTTTGTTTCGATATACTGAACGTGATGGAATCTAAATTAATAAATAAATAATTTCTGAAGAATCTTTTTTCCGACAAGAAAATAGTAATTTAATTTACTAAATACTGAAATACTTAAAGTCTATTAGATTCTGAAGTATGTTTGAGTCCTGTTCTGATTATAATAGGCAAGTTTATCAGATGTGAGGACATAATCGTGTATTTTCTCGAAAGAAAATATTTTCTTGGTAGTGATTACATTCCCCATTTATTGTTTTCAATGTTTTTATATTCATAACGGATTTTTACGAATTCACCCCTTGCGAAAATGTCAGCTTTCGTAAATTTCTTATACATAACAAAACTTTGATTAAAAATATTTTAATTCCTTAACCAGTTTGCCGTACGTCAAGTGTGCGTTTTTTTGACATTTTCACAATTTTTAAATTACAATTTGGCTATTTTTAATTGTTATAATACTATCCAAAGTTACATAGAATAAATAAATATCTCAAGTGTTTTATATGAATTCTCAAAGGATTCAAAACGGCTAAAAATTCCCGAAATTGAAGCCTTAACCTAGTTACATACTCTAGAAAATAAATCAGTGGAGGGTTAACACACTAAATATTTTTAGATAAATGTCGTTTTAATAACATCGCATATAATGGCGTGTCTGAGACGCGCATCGAATGTTTGAATTTTTACTTTTTAATCTGCAATTAAGTGAAAAGTATTAAATAATTTAAAATGAAAAAAGTCACTTGAAACGTATGATTATTAATGGAATTAAAATAATAGTAAATATTCCAATTATTAAATTCGTCATTAAATTAGGAAATTAGAAAATGTGATTAAAATATTTTTTTTAAAGTTCATCAAACATGGAAATATATTTATTCGCGTAACTTAATCGCGTAATAATAATATAATATTTTAGCAAGTTACTACAAAGTTTTATTAAATGTTTATTTAAAATTCCAAACCTACAGGATTGGTTTTCCTAAAATTTTCTCTCGCCCACTCTAATAAAACTATTTACCTCAAAGTACTCGTATTTATATACAATAGATACGAAATATTAACGTCTAGTTTGAATTTAGGATCTGTACTGAATCTGTTGCGCCTCCTTGGCGAGTTATTTGGTGGTTAATAGATGCGGTTAATAGATCCCAAAATACTTTTTATATATTAGTTAATTTTAATATTCTTATAACCATCCGGTAAATGCTAGTAATTTATATAATCAAAGTTTTATCAGAATCGGATGAGCAGTACGGCAGCACATAAGATACATACAGACAAACATTCATTATTATTTATATCGATTGGAAATTCAACTGGAACGAGATTTTTGCTTCTCAACAAAAATAAAGAGTATTAGAGTGAAACCTGTATTTCTATTAAGATTTGTTGAGGTTTGTTTAGCACATACGGATCGCATAAAATCCTGCAAGAAAGTAGCAACTGCTAGTGGATTCAGGAAGGGGGAAAATCACGACTCTTTGGGGGAAGAAGCTCACGTTGCTTAATCAAGTCGGCTTTTTGTATTCATTCTGCCTGATCTGAAAAACAAATCAATTCACCTGGTTCTAGAAATTGCATTTTCGGTCCAGACTGATGAAGGTGAATTATAAAAGCCAAGTTTGCATTTTCGGATTAATAATTCAATTTGCATTCTAAAAGGACATATTTTTGTCATTTAGTTTTTATTAATATCAGTTTTGTTTTCCTTAATTATTTATCACTAGCTGAAGGCCGGCGCGTTGCTGCCGTGGAAAAAAATAAGATTAAGTGAAGTCTATCAATCTATCATTTGGCTATGTTTTATTGAAACGGGATGAGTGGTACGATATAATATAAAACATGAACAAATGAATATTTATTTTTATACATTAGATTTGTGTATTCTTTTATAATTGCGAAACTTGCTGTACTATTAAAATGGTAGTGAAAGACATTATTTATTGTATGGTGATTCATTTAACATTCGATCAGAATTTTCAAATTTAATTTTAGAAAATGGGATTAAAATATTTTCTTAAAAACTGATTAAACATAGAAGATATATTTATGCCATAAAACTGTTAATACAGTTGAAATGATAATTTTTGAAAATTAAGATAGTCCATGATTATTTATACTACAATATTTTTGGTAGTTACTAAGAAAAATACTCAGATTCATTAAAAATTTAACAAAACCCTAAAAGTTTCTCGCATAATCTGTAATAAAGTAGTTACCACTGATAATAAGTTAAATTTCGTAGCTCTGAGTACTACAGCTACAAAATATTAACCTTTAACTTTATTTAACTTTCCTTCAGAATCTATTATCTCCTCGGCGAATCTTTTGGATATTTATCCTTGCTAAATAGATGCGGTTGAGATTCGATTTAAAAAAAAATGATAATTGCACCATCCCGTAAAAGTAAGCAATTAGCTGACCGCGTTCCATAACAATCGGAAGATCGATTTAGGAAGGTATCAGAATCATGCAGACAAACATTCATTTTTATTTATATAGATTTCATATCTATTACTACATTTTATTCATAGTAATGAATATTAAATAATTTTTAAAATTTGAAAAATTTGCATTAAAAAAGCTAATTGTATGTAATTTAAAAATTATGATTTCATCATATAAAAGTTTCATATATTAAAGAAAGACGAGATTTTTAAAATAATTTCATTTGCCTCCGTTATTCTATTTATAATTCAAATTATTTTTCTAGCAATTATTATGATGCAAATTTTGTATGTTTCATTCAAATTATCATGCATATACATGTTACAGTCAATGTGAATAATAGGTTATTATTAATATTAACCGGTTTGGTTATCATTAATAATGACAAATTATTAATAATTACCGAATATATACAGTGACCATAACATATATACACTGTAACTTTAGAATGAAATTTTATAAGCATTTAAAGAACCACAAGTTTTACAGTTGCATTAATTACCATTTGTTCTACTTTAGCAAAAAAAAAAAAAAAAAATGTTGTTGTTCCACATCATTCTTAAAGTATTGCGCAAGTTTTCTTTTTACTCAGAAAAAGGTATTCAGTATGGAAAAATAATCTCCCTTCTAAAATAAACTTTAAGGGTCTACGAACTTCTTCACAAATCATGCAAGAATTACGATGCACATTATAAGTTGAATAGAAAAGTTTGTTACTAAAACGAAACATTGTCAGAATGTGTGCTTGAGTTGAAAATAAAAATAGCAAAGCAAATAACGCGAATCCCATTGTTCCTCTTGGCGACTAAGAAAAACGAGTTGGGAGACACTTTGGCTTCATTTTTAAAAGAATGAGCTCTTACTCACGCTAGCTTACGTGATACATCTTAAAGATTAAGAAACGGAAATTTTTAATCATTTTTGAAGTGCTTTATAAATAACTGCGTGACTGATGCAACATTTTCTGAGATAAGAAACGAATTTAAATGGAAGAAAAAGTAATTTTTTAATAATAAAACTAGAGCAAACTTTATTAGATTTTACTTTTTAAAAAAAATTTTGGTATCTAATAAAATTTTTTAATTAAAATGCTAAATTGTTTCAACCTTCAAGTACATTTTGCATTAAAAATTTCCATATCTATGCTTTCATATACATTGGAGAATCTCCATAAGCCAAAAATAAGAGATTTTGATATAATCACGATGCTTGTCATTTTCAGAAAAAATACAGTAAAATGCACTGGTATGTTCTATTTCCGAACTAAAGATTCCATCAATTGTAATATTTGAACCTGGTTAATTTACTTAAGGCAATAGAATAAAGCAAATGATTTTTTACCGTAATTAGAGAAGGGAGTAAAAATGATTCCCTTTTTTTCATTAGCTATGATTATCACGTGATATTTGGTGCTAGAACAATCTCTTATAATATAACGCAATACAATATTTTGTCCTAGAATAATCTCTTCGACATCATCTAATTGTTCTCTCAGCAGTACCTTTTTAAAAGTCTAAATACGAGCACATGATATAACCGAGTCCTTTTTCAAAAAGTTTGTCGCTATTTATGGAGTCAATGACTCCCTGACTCTGAAATTGCTTCTAATTTAAATAGTGCAAAAAAAATAATGAAATATTCTCAAAAAAAATTGTTTTCATATATTGTATTCTTCATATTTGCTTGTTAAATTCTAACGCTTATTGAAATTAGTGTAATTCCGCAATACCTAACCGAAGTAAATACTTATTAAAAATGTTCAGGTTTTTCTCATAACATCTTTCAAACATTTAATGTTTTTTACTAATAATATTTTTATTATTTTTAGTAATGCAGGATTCTTAAAATGTTTCGTATTTCCAAAATAAATTCAAGTGCAATTTACAAAAAAAAAAAAAGAGAAAAATAACTGTGGAGTCATTTTGATTTGATGACAGCGCGAGGAATTTTGTGTCTCCAGTTACGGGGTAAGATTTATAGTTTTTTTTTCATTCTAGTAAAGTTAACAATTGATTGTAGAAAAAATATCTTTGGCTTTGAGACCAAAGATCATATTTCCTGTTTTTGTGCAAATCTTAAAAAAACCCGCATTGGAACTACTTAATTGTATTTCATTTAACAATAAAAGATATCCCTTGACTTGACTGATTTAGTATAATCTTATCTTTTAATTTAGACTTTTTTTCTAATATCAACTTTAGAACCAAAAATATATTTAAAATGATACTGAAAATTTTTTTTCGGTTATGAGCGCAGAACCCAAGATTTTATTACTTGAAATCTTGTGTTGTAATAATATCAAACAATCATCATTTTCTAAATTAGATTTATAGAATACTAGATTATTTTTTAAAAAATAATTTTTTTTAACCCAAATATCTTTTTAATTGTAATATGTATTTGTCAAACGATCTTAAAATTAAGAGCTTTTTTTTTCCTGAAAAATATTTTCAACTGTAAAATGCAATTGTAAAACGAGCTTAAAATGGACTCATCTAATTGTTAAAAACTTCTTTTCTATGATTCTATCTTTATATCAAGTCGAAATTGGAGAAACCTCAGTTCATTTCAGTAAGGAAGCAACCTCCAACGGTAGAAAGGAGATTTTCTTATAACAAGAAAGAGAATCTCTTCGATAGAATTCATCGCTCTGTGTCATCAAAGGGCATGAGAAGAAAAACAACATTAAATGCAGCTAGTCACAAGGCTGGAGATATTTTCTCCGGTTGTTTAAAGCGACGTGTGGCTTAGCGAAAGCTTGTTTTTTGGCATATCTAAAACCACATCGCAAAGCTGCATTTTATTCAACGGATTTTTCTTTTCTAGTATTTCTCTCTGGAATATTAGATACAAAAGAGTTGTTCACGCAAAATATACTTTTTATTCGATTCAACGCATAACAACAGAAGATTATGGAGCATTTGTAAAATGCTGATATAGTTGAAAATATGGAAGTGGAAATTCTCTGGAAAATACTTAAAGTTTCGTCGTTTAATAAGTTCCTGCGACAAACAATAAAATTTTTCTTCTCCATTGCTTCTTTCGAAGCAAGAATTCCATTTTAAAACTTTTTGGATCCAAGCATTCTTCTTCATAAATTAATTAAATTTATTCTTCACAGAAGAATAGAATGAATGAAAAGAAATTTTTATGAGCAGTCTTCATTCTTCAACGCTCACTCCGGCATCCTAGTTTAGAGGTAGCATGTCTTCCCTGTGAAATGATCTTGAGTTCGAGTCCAGGTTCAAGCATGGTTGTTCTTTGCCAGTTTTCTATCTGTGAGGTTTGTAAAAAAATCTCCGCGTGAAGCAATCGTGTGAGTTCATATGAGCTGGAAGTCAGATTTCTGCCTTCGGGTGCTTATGGGTCCTTACCCACAAAAGTGACTACACCTCATAATTCTGGAAACATGGATACGACATCATCTTTAAATTCATAGGTGTTTAACAAATATAGAATGCATTCATTGCAAATAAAAGAACAAGTTCTGCAATTTTTCTACAGAATCAGAAAAAATATCAATTTTTGAAACATTAAAATTTTTTTTTATAAAAATCTTTCAGCCACGAGCTGGTTAATCCTTGCACTTCTATATAGCAAATATTTACGAATTTCCTAAAATTAACACCTTACTTATATATTCTACTTTTCTAGTAATTGTTTTAAATGATTAATCTCTGAAGAATAAAATGATGTTTTAGGAATAGAAAATTTTCACCAAAAGGTATCCTTTTTATTGGTTGATTACGTGTTTCTGTCAGTTTTCGTAAGTTAGATCTGATATTAAAACAAAAATCAGAATTACTCTTATAAATCTTTGAGCTTTATTTTATAATGTTGTGATTTTTTATCAATATTTGTGGGTGTTCAAAATGAACGAATTATGTTACCACAAAGAATCATTCTTTGTGGTATCTATATTACCAAAAAGAATAATAAAAAAGAACTTTGGTCATTGAGTGTATTTTTTACTACTACAAAGGTATGAATGTTTTCAGTCCACAGAACAGATATGACCTTTTAAAAAATATAAGTTAATAAATACTAGACAAATGTTTCATAAAATAAAGATTGTAGAAAGATTAATATTGCCCAAATAGTCATCTGTAACAAATGAGATAATGTACTTACTTCCACTTTTTAAATCAGGGATCCTTGAAAACCAAATTTCACCTTCATGAGCATCGGATATGACTTGCCCACTGTAGAAACCTAGTAGTTTGGAGATCTGGAAAATTAGATAAAACTTTCAATTAACAGCGTTTTCTCATTCGATTTAATGCTCAAATGCAATGAAAATGATTTATTTTTCAATTGGATTATAATGGATGAAGACAAATTGATAAATAATGTTAGCTGAGTAAATGTTTTTTGAGCACTTCGAATGAATCGAAATCAACTACTACAAACGCTATTATCCATTTCCAGACGGTGGGTATTACCTATTACGAGTGACCGTAACCTAACCTTAAGTCGATGAAATCTATAAGTCAGTTTTACAATTTGGAACCAGATGCTTATTAAAAATTGTCAGTTTAGGCAAATAGAAAATGGGTGGAATAGGTCTTTTCATGGCCATTCTTTATAAATTCTTGGGATTGGGGATTTTATTCTGTTTATATAACATGCCTCTCTGTTTTGGAACCTCAGAGCTACCATTTGTTCCGTTTGTTATATAATTCACCAAAGAAGAAAAATCGAATGCTCTGACGGGTTGTAAATGTTACCTTTGGGAAGTTCTATGTGAATGAAGTGTTAAAATTTCTTGAATGATGAGGATTATTTTTAAAGAAGATTCCAAGTTATTGAATAAATTTCACTTTTGCCACAATTTTTTGTTAAAAACTCCAAAAAAGCGAATAACAAACAATTCATTATTATTTTCATTTGTATAAGCTATCACAATTTTGTACTTTTTACTGAACTATATTATCTTTTTTAAGTATTTATACATTATGGCGCATGTAATATATCATACCACAATTAATTTCATAAAATAAAAGATCAATAAATGCATAAAGTTAATAAATAACAGAAAAAAATATAATTAATTTTGCTTGTTTTTTAATTAAAAAAGCGTACTGTAATGAAAAATACAAAGACGTGAAACGGAAGTATTATTCTTCAAATCATTATATCAATAACTATAAAACAAATATAGAAACATATTTAACTCATAGGAATTATTCAAAAAAGCATTTTAAAAGGAAAAAAAAGAACCGACAATTTTACAAAATAAATAAAAAGTAAAAGAAAAAATTTAAAAATCAGACAAATTTTAAAATTTATTTCACTGTGAAAACGTATGAAAAACCTGCTACTTTTATACTTTTTTCTACATACTTTTCAAATAAATAAATAAAAAGAATCTATATCTTACTGGGATCACAAAGATGGCAACACTAACAAAGTTACTGCTTTTACTTAAAAATAGTTTTTAAATTCCATTGCATTCTACAATAGTTTGTCTTTTGCAAACTACGTGACCACAAAACATAACTAGATCTAAATTTTTATTTTGCTTCTTTAGAGATTGTTTTGTAGTAAAATGAAAAGCATGAGATTTAATGGTAACGATATTCGAAACTGAAAAATTATACATATATACCATCTATCTGAAAGACTATCAATTTATTTTAGCTATGGAATAAACTTCTATCATTTCATTCACAAAATCGAAACGTCTTTTTAAAATTATAATGAAAAAAAAACTATCACCGTTTTCTAAAACTCTGAAATATCACCAATAATTCTTATCATCATATTAGGTAGTTAATTAATTCTTATTTTCTTTTGTACTTAAGTAGAAATGGATTTTTCTTTTCATACAATTGTATAATTCTGCAAAGAATTTCTTTTAATTTTAATAACCTTAGAATAAAATTTTATTTCAGAACATTTTATCAGTTATAATTTTTTTGCATCGACAATTTTTTGGGGAGCTGTTGAGAATTAAACCAAAACATGATGAGTTGAATGAAACTGAAATTATGACTACAGCTATAAAAGATACAAAATTTTATATTTTTGCTTCACTATATTTAAAAATGTTTCAAATGTAGCTTTAAATGTTTCAACTAGGGTACCAATATAAATCGAAACTTTAAGACTAAAGATAGCTCGATGTCCATCATCAACTAAACAGAATGTCCTCTTATTAATAAAGTGGTAAACTTACTAAACTAAGTTGACGCAAAGATGTCATTTGCACAGATTTCATGAGTAGTATTCTATTTCTAAGTATTCGTTTAATTTAATTCAAATAAAATTGTTTCCTTGAAATAGATTCCTTTTATTAGTGTTATCTTTTCGGAGAAATATTCCAATTAGATAAGTCTAATTTTTTATGTACAATATCTTAATGCTTCTCGAATTTTATTCATAATATATCCTTACGCTTCTTTAAATAACTAATTGTTATAACTGCTTTATTTTTTTCACTACACTGTACATTATTTCCATCCATCCAGTTTTATTGTACTCCAAATGTTTTCATTCTAATGTTTTAGGATTTTTTTGTAATGTTATATGTATTCGTATTTTGTCGTTTGTATGTTTCTTTCCAACTGGCTGCAGCGTAATCTTATTTTTGTTTTTGTTTTTTGATGAAGTTAATTTATATGCATACTAAACTGGAAAGAGTCACTTTAAAAGCAGCTAAGTATGAATTTTATTTATTATAAACCAAAGGAAATTAATATTTATTACCTCTTATGTACCATAAAATGCCATAAGTGTTTTGTTTCTTACGAGCCAAAGGAAATTAGTATTTATTACCTCTTATGTGTCATAAAATGTCATAAAAAATTGTTTATTAAAAACCAAAGGAAAATATTTATTACCACTTATGTGCCATAAAATGCCATAAGTGTTTTGTTTCTTACGAGCCAAAGGAAATTAGTATTTATTACTTCTTATGTGCCATAAAATGCCATAAGAGTTTTATTTATTAAAAACGGAAGGAAATTAGTATTTATTACCTGTTGTGTTCAATACGATGTAAAACATCGCCTTACCTCAACTTGGGGCATTGAAACAGTCAATAGTGTTGACATGATATTTTAGGGCATTCGTATTAACTAATAAAAATAAACGTAGTATACTTAAAATTGAATTTTAGTTTCAGCAATAAAATGCAATTGTTGTGTGATTAATCTATGAAAAATTGTTTCTTTGAAATTAATTAATTTATTTTCAATCAAACGTGCAACAGCACCTTGATCTATTTAGATCAATTTGAATAATAAATTTATCATGTTGCAATGGAAAGATACAAAGAAAAATATTCTATTCTCTTAAAGACAAATCATACTGTTAGAAGCGAAAGCAGTAAATATCTCCTGATATCATCTGCTTAATTTAAGTAACTTTTTTTCACCTCTATGTAAAGATTTTCAGAACTCTTCTGCAGAATATTCAAATTAATAAATCCACAAAGGGACTGCATGAAATGAAATCAAAGACAAAATACCTTCCTTTCATCTTCAACGTTCTTTTTTGCACATCGGTGGCAACAAAGAAAGCAACGAAAAATGAGACCAGGAACATCTGGGACAAAGAAATTAATATGAGTTGAAATTAACGGAGAGATAAGGAAGGGAACTTCTTTCATGATGATATCCCTAATACATCTTAGATGAAGGAATAATGGCCGAGTTTTCCCTTTTTTTCCCCCTATCGCATTCGCTCTCTCGCCATCTTTCTCTGTGATAGACTCGGTTCATTGAAAAAATGAATTTTTAATGTTTTGCTGATTGTGAAATAAACGATATCGTGATATGCAAATCGCCCAGACTTAAAAAGAAATCATTGTTATGATGCAGGTGATGGAAACTAATAATCGATTTATTACGATGAAGCAAAATAAATACGTATTTCTAAAGATAGATTATGTAATAAAATGCAAGTTAATACGATTTTCAGTCAGTTATTTATAATTCATTTATTTTCACTTTTGTCTATATGCCTTGAAATCTATTTGGTAGAAGGGTTAAGGAACTACAAAAGGAAACTACAAAATAAGAAACTTCATGTAAAATGTTGATGAAATGTAAGATAAACTTTAAAAATATTTTCCGACTGTTTATTTATTATTGTATTTCTCGCCGAACAATGGGATAGTGTTATATAATAAACTAGCTGGTAGCCGGTGCGTTGCTGCCTCTGAAGTAATAATTTTAGAAATATCGTTGGAATTTGAAATAGTTGTTTCATTAAGAATGATTGGAAGAATGATATTTATTTTCTTGTCGGAAATGAATGCATTTATTGAAATTGAAAGACACTTATAGAAGATGCCTAAATAGTATTTATTCTGTTTTTATCATTTTAATCTAGTCGGAAAGCTAAAAAAACAAACAGTAATCATTAAGTTAAAACAAATAATTAGCATTTCAAAATGCGCTGAAATATGAATATAAATAGATCAACTCATCTAAATTGGGATGTCATAGTATGTACTCCCTAAGGCTTAAAATATCTATGCTTACCACTGCTCGGAATCCAACGCTAGATTGGTGATGTCTAGGTTCTATGATTATATATGCATTTCAGACAGCTGGTTCAAAATTTTCTGCAGATGACATAAATGCAGTGTCTAATTCCAGTGATAAAACTACATGTCTAATTTCATATATTTAATTACATAAGTTTCAAGTGATCATTTCCCCAGACATCTATGAAAATAAAATTGATTGTATGTCTCTATGCCTCTTATGCATTCCTAAACCGTTCATCCGATGGCGATGAAACTTGGTCAATTTATTGCTTGCATCCACGAGATGGTTATAGCGATAATACAATTACATAAAATAATGTAAGAAAATCCGATCTCAACCGCATCTATTTAGTAGGGATTAATCTCCAAATAACTGCCCAAGAAGACACAATAGACTCAGTAGAAATGCCAAAGCCAAGTAAAAAGTGAATATTGTTTAACTATTGTACACAAATATCATGCAAGTCATTCTAAGAGGTAATCTCTTTATTGCAGATTATGAGAGAATGTTTGGAGGAGAACAACACTGGAAGTTTTTGTTAAATTTTAGAGTTTTCCGCAATAATTTCCAAAAATATTATAGTACAAATATATTAAAGATTTCATGGTATAAATATATTTCCTGTATTCAATGAATTTTGGAATAAAATAATTTAATCACATTTTCTTAAATTAAACTTGAGAATTCTGAACAAATATGAAACGAATCGCGATATAAAATAAATAGTTTCTTTCATTACCATTCTGAAAGAACTCCAAGTTTTACAATTCGAAAAGAATACACAAATCTAATATACATAAAAATGAATACTTGTTTGTTCGTATTTTACATACTTTCGTACCCTTCCTCTTTTTCCGATAAAACATTGCCAAATGACTGATTAATTGGACTTAATATTATTTTTTTCACCGGCAGCAACGCGCCGGGTACCAGCTAGTATTTTATAGAAACAAATGTTTTTGGTCACTTTTAGTTCGTGTTCCAAATATGAAAATTCTTTAAACAAAGAAGTTATAATTTTGAAGTACTAGTATATTTTCTTATATCTAAAATATAAAAAAAGCATTACCAGAACATATTATAGATTGATTATTTCGAAGAAATTATAAAAAGCACTGCTTATTAATAGACTACAATAGTATGAGTCTCAAAATGTTTGACTTTATTTGACGTTAGGTTTTAACGAGAAAATATAACGAGAAAAACAGAACAAAGTAGTGATTCTTTGGAGAAACTTGTGGAAAAGGTACACGTATTTACCAACAATTGCAAACGTGATGGTATGAGAAATGATCCTTCGGTTTAGAATTCACATGGGTGTTCTCTCAGGATTAGAAACATAAGAAATATAAGTGTTGGAAGAGTTTGCAGTGCTTAAAAAGAAATATAAATACGAAACTTACTATGAAGAAATGCCATTATGAGAGAAATATAATTACTTTGGAAATAAGACCTCATTATCTTTTTTGCTTTCTTTGACGTAATTCACATTTAGGAAAACCAGGATAAACTGAAAAACACAACGAAGTTCTTTCGATACGATATTGGTAAAAAATGATTTTTACTTTAACCTAGATTTTAAGAACTTTTGGATCCAGAACATTGAAATTAATGCAAAGAGAATTTAATGGTTAAATAATTAATCATGCAGTGCCTGATTTTTACAGAACGGTTCTTCATATTTTCAGTGACATTTTTTCTAATAGTATATTGCTAAACTCTGCCATATGAGCCTTGCCACATAAAATGAAGTTTTGAATAAGTTGATAGAAACGAATTGACCAATCAGTCATAAATTGCATTGTAATTTTCAGTATAATTTCCCACCATGTAATTTATAGTTAGTTATTTATTAATCGAAAGAAAGCACATTAATGCATTACACTGTCGTTATAAATACATAAATTCTCAGAAGTAGGGTGTTAATTGTTGTGATATAGAATAAGAATCTGCATCTTTAAAGAAGGATGGGATAATGACTTGGAAGTTACAAAGTGAAAATTCAAAATTGCGTGCAACATGTTGCATAATATTATACGATATTATATTATTCAAATTCAACAACGTTTTACAATATAGCGGATATTATTTCATGTGATTCATTACTGTGCATTGCACGAATGCTCTCGAAAATTTTGGTTTCACCTGCAACGATTACATGATTAGAATTCAGAGGAATTAAAATGATGGATTATTACCCTAGTAACACACACATATCCTACAATATTGTGTGGCATAGATCAATATTCGTAAATTGTGGAATATTTTTAATATCATATAATATCGCACAATATTGTATAATATTGGAGAACAATTGTATAATATTGTGGAATATTGTTTAATATCATTTAATATTGCACAATATTGTATGACATTGATCAATACTAGCAATATTATATAATATTGTAGAACATTGTTTAATATAAAATATCGCTCAATATTGTATGCCATATATCAATATTCGCAATATTGTGTAATTTAATACTATAATACGAGGAATGGTTGCCAAGTCGAAAATCGCCCCAGAATTAATAAACTCCGGTAAACTTGGGGGTCTGGGGATTTTGCCATGAGGAATCGATTGGCGCCGGTTTTGAAGCACTACGGTCGAGCAGTTCGGAGTTACAGATAGGATATTTTCAAACTTTATTAGTTCGCCATAATGGCTACTTAAATTTTCAAGCGGTAACGTGCTGCCATCTATAGCCAATATGGCGAACTAATAAAGTTTTATGTTTATGCTGTTATAGGTTTATAATATGTTTCTTATGTATGTATATATGTTTGGTTTTTCTAAATAAATTTGTCAAAAATATTGAACTTCAACACACTTCAATCTTTGCCTTTACTTTACCTTTGTATAGAATAGTTCCCTTTCCAAACTCTAACTTTGTTTAGAATAGTTTACAATGGTGCACTTTAACCGGTTATCTTTTCACCAATGGTTTCACAAATTTTCGTATGGCATGTATTGTTTTGATAAATCACAATTGAAAATTTAAATCTTCGAGTTAGCTTCGATACCTGTTTTCTCCGAGCGGAGCTCGGTCACCCGCTGGTATAGTTTAATATCATATAATATCGTACAATATTCTATGACATTGGCGAATATTCCCAAAATTGCTTAATAATGTGGAATAGTGTTTAATAGCATATAATATTTCACAATATTGTGCAAAAGACTATGTTACTTTGGTAACGTCTTTCCATCATATTGTATCGTATTTCTTATCAAAATAACTGTTATCTGGTGACAGTTAGGGAAACGCATAACGATATGAGTGACAGTTTATTAGGCAATGATAAATTTTTCTGTTTAATAATTTTATGCAAAATTCATAAAAATCTGAATTTTTCTTACAGAAAAAGCTACTGTTTTCATCAGATGAATAAAGGAAATAGAATTACATTATGATTCTCATCTATGTTTACAGAATCAATCATCTCTAATACAGCTGACAAAATTGCCATTAATCGCGAGAAATCACCAGCGCAGTATTCAGAAGGATTTATTCGAGAACTGTAGATGACAAGTGAAGAAATATTTCCTCATCAAACATTGTGTAGAGGCTTCTCATCACCAGAGGATGCGCACAGCAAGGGGAAAGGATTTATGAGCAGCTTACGTTAGCATATTCAGTTGCGTTTATAATGTAGATGTGCTTTCCATTATCGTATAATAATTAGTGAATTAGAAAAAAAGGTGAATAAGTATTATTGTACACAAGATTCGAAGTAGTTTTGTAAAGAATCAGAAATTCAGAAAACGCTTAAAATTTTGACATAAAAATTAATGTGTGAAAAAAAATACATACTTAAAATTTAATATATGCCTAAAGTTTTAAAGATTACAAATATATGCCAATTATATGCTATGATAATGCTTCGAAAATGACAATCGGTTTTTTAAATTTTTTAATGAATTTCCTATTCTTAATGTTTAGAATAAATTTTTTGAAAGCAATAATAAGTAGAAAGAACTACCGAACGGAAACGCTTTTACAAATACAAGTTCTTCCTGAAAATAAAATACTACGCAATGACAGTGAGAAGTCGTATGAATCTGTGGTATTTTATTAAAACTTGATAATATGTAAATAGACATATCATGCTATATCAACCATTTCGCTATTCGAATTTTTCATTAAACTTGGATATAAATTATTAGAGTACCATTTCATATTTCGTATGCAGCATATAAATACATTTTATTTAACTAACCTTAAGAAATATATTTTGGATAAATCAGCGATGGTAAATAAATGAAAATATTTCAATAATTCTGGCAAAGGTCTTCGATTCTGATGGAAATATTTTTCAATCGATTGAAGTCAGTAGCATTGAATAAAATAACTTTACATAACTAAATATTCATTTACTGAGCACTAGAGATGGCATAAAGTATTAAATATTAAAGAATCTATCTAATAGAGTTTTAATTTGTATAAAAGGGAGAAAAAAAATCTACTTTGGAATCAATTTGTTCAACTTTTCAAATTATTTTCCAATAATCTTCAATATTTTCTTCATTCATAAAATATTTCGTTTATATGCTGTTAGTTATGAACTTTTAACTTTAAGGCCGGGATTGATAGTTGGGTTAATTGATTTCCAAAATACATATATTCATCAACTAGTATCTATGGAATATACTCTAGTTAAACTGATGATGAAAATAACAAAAAGCGGAGAAAAGTATATGGCAGAGTTTTTATTGGTTTACTCTGTTGGGTTAGCTAGTTCAAATTTGACCTCTGTGTTTGCCGGAAATTTTATCCGTTATGGGGAAGTTCTCGCACCGAGTTATCGGGATTACATAAAATATATATTAAATGTGAGGAGAATTTTCAGTTAAGAAGTTGCAGATATTTAAATTTCTATAAAATTAGTTAAAAATCAATCAATCAAAAATTTTACATTTGTGCAAATGTGAAAAATAATTTTAATTTTTTTATTGGAGTGAAATTTTAATAATTTTTCTTGGATACGTCTCATACAGAAGAAAATAATAGGTAGAATATGCTGGTTAATACTTATATTATAGTTTGAAAATTCAAATTTGTTGAGATCGCAATATATTGGAAATATTTTTCTGTAAGTTGTTATAAACAAGCCAAAGAAGCTTTTATTCTAAAGTCTTTTTATAATATTCAAATAAATAAAACGTTAAGGTTAAACTAAACATAATACGTCTTATTCGGTTTTAATCATTTTTTGGAAAAAAACCGCATTACGTTCTCTAATATAATGGTCATCAAAAAATGAATGAAGATGCAAAATAATAATAATAATAATAATAATAAGACTCGAAATTCAATTATCACAATTTTTTTAACTCAAAATCTGTCATTATTATACCATTTGAAATCATAAAATAATACTTTTAGAGTAAAAGTTTTTTTTTAAATTCTAGAACTCTAAGTGATCTAAAAGCTAAAAAATCTGTTAATAGATGCGCTTATAGACATTTTTCAATGGTCCCGTTTGATTCAACAATGTCGGATTTTGAAATAATAATAATATGGATGTTAACTTAGCAATTTTATCCATTCTGCATGCTATATAACTAATTAAACTTCCAAAAGTTTTGATCAAATTATCAAAAAACGTATGTTTTTTAAGGGATTTGCGTTTTAAAAAATTACATCTAATTTAATTAAGCTATAAATAGATCTTATAGCTTATTTTTGTAGATATTTTTAACACCTAAAACTTTTTAATTTAATATTTTTTAATCAGTTTAATTTTCTTAAAATTTATTTTCAATGAAACCTCCTATTTCTTCTACCCTTTATCCGCTAACATATTTGTTACAAATATAGATGTTTGTTTCAGCAAATCAGTTCAACAACATAAGCATATAAAATCGCTTCTAGGAAAAAAGCATAGACTATTATTTCATAAAGGAAAAATTGACAATAATACATTTCGGATTTGATTTATCTCACATTTGACAACATTCCAAATTTAGTTAAAAGAAATATCATTCAGGATATCGTTAACGAAGCTTTTGTTACATGTTTCACCAATTTTCATTACTATATAAACTTTTAATTTCTGAAATCAAATTTATAACTTTATAGAAAAAATTACACAAACAATGCGAAACTGAGGGCAGAAATATCGTTCAGGATATCGTTAAAGAAGTTACATATCTCACCATTTTTCATTACTATATAAACTTTCAACTTCTGTAATCAGATTTAAAAGTTCATAGAAAATGCGAAATTGAGGGCAGAAATTTCGTAAACGATTTCATTCTCATTTTATAAATTCTTTACAATTAGTTCTTGAAACTGAGAACTTTCTAGAGTAATTGATTACCTTCAGTGTGACAACAATTGTAGCTACTTACAGCTATCGATTAGACGGCGCAATTAATTCCGTTAGAGTTTTTCCCCCTCTCAGACGCTATTTAATGTTCAGTGATTAGTTCCATCTTTAATGAAACCTTGAACTATTTGTTGAGAGAAGTGAAATGTTTTGACTATAAGATCTAGAGTAATCGCACCACACACTATTTAAAGTTATTTACTAAATTTAAATTTAATTTAAACTTTATAGAATTAATTGTTTTTTATATGGTACTTTTTATACATTGTTTCTACTTAAAACTAGGTTTGACATGTCTGAAATTTAATACTTTAAGAAATTTAATGCTATGATAAAACTTCTAGACAGCATAGAATTACAGAAATATCTTTCACTATAGAGGAACTATAGGAATATACGCAGGACTATAGTAGTATACACATAGGACTACTTCATTATAGGAATTTTATGGAAGTGAAGTACCAAACTCACGCGATTGTTATGGTAAATAATTTTTTATTTTTAAAAATTTGCTTACCATTTTTTCTTCGTAAAATTATAGTTCGTTTTATAATTTAAATAAGTAAGATTTTCACTCAAGTAATTATTTTTCATTACAAATTCTTTAATGTTTTTAGATATATTTCCTTACTGTTGATACTTATTTTCAAAAATACTCATAAGTTTCCATAATTTGTTTATACTAAACTTGTTGGTTCTAGACGGTGTAAAATTCATTCAAATATTTTTTAATATCACACGCGACTTTTTATTAGACAACAAATTCATTAGTACAACATACCTATGACAGCTTAAATTTTGGTAGAGGCTTGCTCATTTATTTTTGATATCATAATATTTTCGAAGAGTAGAAAACTTATAAATAAAACTTATAAATCTAAAGTTTTCCAC
Source organism: Argiope trifasciata (assembly GCA_026543055.1). NCBI lineage: Eukaryota > Metazoa > Arthropoda > Arachnida > Araneae > Araneidae > Argiope > Argiope trifasciata. Next base: position 662,595 of record JAPMOQ010039177.1, read on the forward strand.
TCTTCGAAAATGTTATATTTATCTAGCATTGCGATTTGAACCAAGTAAGTTTAATTTTAACTATGTAAGGTTTCAGTGCTATTAAAACCCACATTCATTGCAGCCATTCTACGAAACATATAATTTTTTAAATCCTCTATTTCAGCTTCATATTAATGATTTAATATTTATTTCCTTTTTGAACTGTAATCTTCAGATTAATACATTGATAAAAATTCGTCACTTATTGAGTTATAAACTAAATATTTTCCTGCCTGCTAAATTAATATCTCCTTAATACCTTGAAACAGATATTAGATGATATTATATCCGCATTAGTTTTAAATGATGATTAATTTCGTACCGCTCAAATAAAAGTAAGACTGCAATATCATGAAATGTCTTGTTTATTATTCTTGTAAGTTGCGTGATAAAAGAGCTACTTTATTACCAAATAGATTTTCTATAACTTTTCTCAAATGAGCAAACAATTGCGACAGAATATATTAAGAGCAGTCACACAGTAATTAAAAGATAATGACTATTACAAATGTAGGCACACTTTTTTACCGGAATTACAATCGTTTGATTATATCGTTAAAAATTGTTTCAGATTGAAAATTACCTGTTATTGTTTATAATATTATTTAAAATGTTTCATGAAGCTGGTATAGCCTGGTGGATAGGGCGTTGGACTAGCGTCCTTTTAGGTTACGAGTTCGAAACCACCAGCCGAAGATTCTCCTTGTGTGGTAGCAACTGAACGTACGTATAAATCTGTAATGGTCACAAAGTCCTCCGTGTCGAGAGTAATAGACTGGGGGGACGGTTCAGAGGTGATCATTCTCTGATTTAAGTATAAATGGCGATCCGTGGTTTATTGAAAGAAAGTCCATCCAGTAAAATGGATTGTCACCCTTGATTGAGAAAGTAGTACACTTGGCAATATATAGGGCCACTGAAAAAGTCAGGAGACGCACGCTATTGGCTCAAATCTTTGCCTATGTCAATCCAATGGCAAGTGCCATAATAAACAACACAAAATGTTTCACTTGCATTTCCGAAAGAAGAAATAAAATTAAGGAAAAGGAACTAAGCACTTTTATTTGCAGAATAATGTAAAAATAAATCTATATAAATAAAAATGAATGCTTGTCTGTATGTCTCTCATAAAATAGTTACCCATTCTCAGGGGTAACTATTTTATTTCAGATTACGGGAGAAAGTTTTGGGAGACCAACCGTGGAGGCTTTAAATTTGAATTAAATTTATAGCATTGTTTGCAGTAACCACCTAAAATATTGTAGTGCAAATGATTTTCCCCCATCTTAATTTTCAAAAATTATCTTTTTAACTATATTGATGATTTTATGGTATAAATATGTTTTCTATGTGTAATCAATTTTAAAAGAAAATATTTTAATCACATTTTCTAAAATTTAATTTGGCAATTCTGAACGAATATGAAACGAGATCACGAGAACCAATAAAAAGTTTCTTTCATTACCGTTCTGAAAAAAAAAAAACATCTTTTTCATTTCTTAAAGAATAGGCAAATCTAATGTATAAAAATGATTGTTTGTTTATTCGTATTTTATGTACTGTTCATCCTGTTTCGATGAAACATTGCCAAATCATTGATTGACCGCCCTTGATATTATTTTTTTCGGCAGCAGCAAAGCTCCGGGTACCAGCTCGTATAATATAAATTAGAAATAAAATTGGATATATTTGGGAGCATTCAATGCATGGAGAATCCAGCAATTCAGGAAATTTTCTGTAATACAAATTTTTTGGAAACTACGCATCTTCAGGTATTGCTTCTTACTGAGCTGACAGAACAAGCTGCTATATTCGTTGGAAATGGATATGAAGCTCATGTGGAACTCATGGACTGGCGATGACGAGCTCCATTCCCAAGGCTCTTGCTACTATTACGAATCTGTGATTGTGCTTCCCAACATAGCTGGTTCTATTTCCGGAAAGCATGATTTATAGTACTCTGTACTGGATGCTGTCGGATGCTCTTAGCCAATCCCAGAGTTTGGAGACCATTTGGCTACATGGCGCCAAATTCGGACACTTTGGAGACAAAATGGACAATGTGCGAAATTCCAAGAATTCTGTCGATGCTTACAGTAGGAATTGAGATACACCTGATTGATCTAGAAGTTTCTAGTCCCACCTTCTGGAAATTATAAAAGGATGGCCGTCTCAAGCTGCCAAAAGTAGAAGTCAGAATCGACAAAAAATAACGAGTCTTCGGGAACATAGCGAAGCAACTGCGGAGTCAAGCTAATTCTGAACTCAACTATGTGTCTTGTTGTCTAATGAGGAAGCAGCATCGATTCCTGCAACCATTCTTGAGAGAATTATGCAGTTAAGAAAGAGAAGTTTCAGCCGTCTGGAGAGACCGTAGAAAGAAGCTCCGAGAATCTCCTGTCTTGCTGAATTTTATCTGACCGCGTTGTGTGCTGTGGACATTGTTACTACTGGATTTCTACTTGTGGGCTACTGTTATTTTTGTTTGTTGCTATGTGTTCGTCTCAGCTGCAAATATTTATCATCTTTGTCTTAGCGTTCTCGTTGTTTTCTATTAAAGGACCTCTGATTACGTTTTTCAGACCATAAACTCACTACAGAAACGAACCCGACGGATTAGAAATCCGTAACGATACTGAAAATTACAAAATGGGCAAGAACAAATTCGTTCCAAATGTAATCATTCTCTCTCCATTCATAAAAGTTCACAATATAGTGTGAATTTATGGTAAATTTTATCGTTGGCAATGTCTTTTTGTAAGAAGATTGTCCTTTCGAGTTCTGTAGCCAATGTAATCAATGGAACACTTCTGGACCCCTTTTGCACAAACCGGTTCATACCAGAACTGCAGAATCACGGATGTGTGAGTAATGCAATTTTGATCCACAATCAACTGGTGTCTTGAAAGGGGAATTGAGAGAAGAAATAAAACTACAATGGTTTGACAAATGGTATATGTCCAAAAAAGGAAGAGTCACTTTTGACTTTATTCCTAATCCGCAGATTAAAACAAGAAGATACCATCCACTTATAATCCAAATAATATCTGGACATGGGAGATTTCCTGCCTATTTTCAAAGATTTAGGAGAATGCAGGAAAATAAAGGCATTTGTGGTGAAATGGGTACGGTTTACCAATATTTAATGGAGTGTTTGGAAATCTCAGAGTTAAGTAAAAACCTAAAGATTTTAAATAATGATGTGTGTATATTACTGATGATACCAGGTCATCTCAAAACCCTGTAGGATATGATGTCATAGATTGACACTTTCAGTCCAACTGTTTGAGAGTGTGCAAAAGGGAAGAAAGACAGTTATTTACTACCCCGAAAGGAATGTTAGTTTGACGGATCGGTGAATGTAAGTTTGGACAATACTTATTCAGCAGTCTACCACAACAAATCCTGTTGATACTGCTACGTTCAGTGGTGGCGGGGTGGTCGGCTGTGCACAGGAAGTACAATTTCTATGCATGAAGGTAATCCGAAACACATTTATAGCACCAGTGAAGCAACTGTTAAATTTGCATTTTGGAAATGATCGAATTATCAATCGTCATTTATCAACAATCAGGCAACAGCTATCGACTAATTTTAATCCATCTGGTTTGGAACGGTGGAGTGACCAAAAATATGTTACGCAAGGGAAATGACTGAGAATGGAGAACTATAAACACGCAAAATGGTATTCATTATATTACACAGAGGCAATCCAACCTGTTTTGGAGCATACTCCTTTTGCTTTCAGCTCATAGGATGAAACGGTGAACATGTTTAACATTTTTGAAGAGAGCGTGGCTTTTCTTGAGGATGTCATCAATTTGTAATTTTTTTGAGTTTTTGGCTTAGGGATACTTTAAAAAACTGATGCCTTCTTTATGGCTTTTTCTTATGGATAATGAAAATCGATCTTTTTCATCCCTTACCTGCGAAGACACTATCTTATCATGATGGATGGGCTTTGGAAAAAGAGAACCAAAAAAAAATATGCCACACCTTTTAATTAGCAATCTTATTAGGAGGATAGAGTCATCTATCGGTAAAAGTCTGAATTTCATTTTATTTTTCAAAATAAATTATCATTGCTTTAATTATACTAATATGAAATAACAGGTCATTCTGATCTATATTTCTCTTTTTAACAGCCAAAATGTGTAAAAATTATAACCAATATGCATATTATAACTTAATTAATCTGAATTTAATCCATCTTAATTTAACTCTTAACAATTTAATTAATCTTAACTTAAATCTTAATTTTCTCTCTAATTGTGAACCTTCTAAATTCTAAATAATTAGTGTCTAGTGTTCCATTCAAAGCGAATTAATTTATTTCTATATTCTTATAATAGACAGATATTACTACAGAATAAATTTCGCAGTCAAAAATTTTATTGACATTCGGGTCTTATTTTGAAAAAAAAATTGACGTGTTTATATTTCAATCAAAACTTACCACAATTCTGTATCAATAGAATTGTAAATCTTCGAGTTTTGTATTTACAAGGAGAGGGCACAAAGTTCAAAATTCAGTTCGGGATGAGATTTTGTATAATAGCTAATCATTCGCTAAAGCATAAAAGCTAAATTTCCTATCAGTTTAGAGAAAATAACCCTCAAAATTTCAGCATAAATTATATACTAATTATGTGTCACCAATAAAATTTAAAATTTAAAATGTTTAATAATTTTAAGAAAAAATACTTATTTTGAAATAGTTTTATAGTTAAAATAATTTTAAAATCATTTTAATGCTTGAAAATTAAATTATAATTCAAGGACGATATACATGACCGTAGATATTTTTATTTAAAAAATTAAATTATAACTTATGTATTAAGAGAAAATGCATCTATTTTTTAAATATAAAATTGAATATTATATTAATTGAAAGCTTTAAATTTTACATTTAATATAAGTAATTCTAAATATTCTAAAACATGAGTATTTATAATTATTTTTCTTCTGAAAGCTAAATTATAATCCAAGAATCAGGAACATAAATATTTTTTTTTGCACTGAAAGGGAAAAACATATTAATTAAAAATACTTTCAAATTGCTAAATAAATTTGAAATAAATTGAAAAAAAAACAAGCAAAAAAAATTGCAATCACAGGATCAAACCCGAGTCACCCTTATGCTATGCTACTGTCTCAGAGAACCACACCATTGTCGCTATGACGGCAGCTACACATTATTAGTAAATAATTTATGTATAAAGTTTGAAGGCAATTTTCTGGAAATTGACTGACCATTGCACTTTAATAACTTAGTTAATGAACATTCTAAATGTATACTAACATTAGATAAAATTTCATCTCGAACTGAATTTTCAACATCGTACCC
>JAPMOQ010039177.1:697962-753352 GCA_026543055.1 Argiope trifasciata
ATATATATATATATATATAATTCTGCACTTAATAAATTAAATTATTCTCAAAAGGGATAATTTTAAAACGCGTTTAAATATCCATTCTAATTTTAAAATACATAAAACTGAAAAAATTATATATTCAAAAAATGTTAATAGCTGCACATACATCAAATACAAATAAAATTATTCAAAATTTTAAAATGTTTCTGGGTTTTTTTCCTCAACATCGTCCGCAGCAAAGCTGTAGGGAAAATGAAATAAATAAAATGAATTTAGAATTCACTTTATATCTTGTAGAGACTGGGATTTTTAATAATACATTAAAGCAAAAATACAATAATATATTAATAAAATTTTAGAAATTGAAATATTTATTTATGTAAATTTGAAGAGTGATAATTGAACTGTTCCTGAAAGAGGGTAGTATAGACTTCAGTGCATTAAAGTTTATTTTTCTGAATCGATAAAAAATGTAATCCATTAAGACTGCTTTAAAGGTATATGCTAATTTTTAAAATGCTTGGATGAAGTACTTCTTCTTGTATGCAGCCGTCCAACCTTACATTCTTTCGGGGTTGTAAATAGCTGTCTTTCTCCCCACCTGCACACTCTCAAACAGTTGGAATGAAACTGTCCATCTTCGACATCCTATCCTTCAGGGCTTTGAGATGACCTGGTATTATTAGTACCATAGTTCAATCATTATTTACAATCCATTTTTTTCTTTAACTCTGATACCTTTACACATTCCATTAAATAATGGTAAACCGTACCCATTTCTCCACAAATGCCCAGATATTATTTGGATTATAAGTGGAAGACATCTTCTTATTTTAATTTCCGGATTGGGAATAAAGCCGGAAGTGACTCTTCCTTTTTTGGACATGTGCCATCTGTCAAGCCATTGTAGTTTTATTTCTTCTCTCCATTCCCCTTTCAAAACATCAGTTGATTTGAGGACAATATGCTTGGATGAAGTACTGCATGTTCGATGGTTCTTGAAAACTGTTACGAAATGTACGATTCATAGTTATTTAATGACCGTGCTATAATATTCTATTTATAATCAAAGATTTCAAATTCTGTTTCTCACATTAAATGGTGCCTGTGATACGCATGTGTTTGGGCGTATACTCTTCTTGATGTGCTCAGTTCATTAAATAGTATTAGCCCATTTTAATTTACTTCAGAAACTTCTATTTAAACAAAAACAGTTTTAAATGACTGTAGAAATTTTTTCAAACTGTAAAACATTTTCATTTCGAGATTTTTTTGTATTTAACTGATGATTCTTTATTGAATTTTCTATCAAAATACTCTTAAGGTTTTTTTTAGCGATGGTAAATATTGGCTGATTCATGCGTAAAGAAAGAATAGAAATGGAAATAAGAAAAGATGTGATAAAATCCAGATCAATAGTAGAAAATGAAGAAAAGTTGTTCTTCTGATGTGTTTGGAATAGTTAATTTAGTCTCTAGAGATACCAGCAAATACGTGCAAGATTGTACTAAAACGTTTGTGGAACGTCAGATATTTCGGAAATTGAAATTCCTCATTTTAATGAAATTTCGAAACAATCAATTTGCATTGTGGATAAATATTTTTCGATATTTAAAAATGATTTCAATGTTCAATAGTTAACAGTTTGTTCAGAAATCTGAAAAGAAGTTTCATAAAACTGTTCAAGCCTTTAACCCGTTTACTGAATTTTTTAAATAAAAGATAGTATTGACAGATTGTTAATTTTAAAAGTATGGCTAATGAGTTGGATTTTCATTTCATCTAACAATAAATATCTCACTTCTCCTATATATTTTATTCATATAGAGAGAAATTAATTTTGGAATCAAACATTTTGCTTGCCACGTTTACAAAATAAACGTTAACCCTCAGCATTTTTCATTATTCTCCAATATATCAATTAGGGAACATGAGCATGAAGAAGAGAATTATGTGATATTTGACTGTGTTCTTAACCAGAACACTTGAAAAGACAAGTCCCTTCCTTTATACTCTCAGGGCGAGCGTTTTCAGTTACATAGGTGTTATGAACTTCAATCCCATATAGTATAGATATATTAGTAGCTGATTTTGGCCAATGCAAAATGATACAGATAACTCTATAAATACGGAAACGCCACAAATGCTTTTAACAATGAAGGCATTCAAGAAGCTTTGCTGCAATAGGAAAATGTTCTTACTCTTTCGTTAAGTGAGTTTAATTGAATATCTGTGTGGCTCCCAAGTAGGCTGAAAGGGTAGGATTTTTCTGAAAACTCTAAAAGAATATTATTGGATGCAATTGATGAATAACCCTCATTTAACTAGATAAATCTTTTGTATATCAGTTTCTTAAAAGTACAGACTGTCTCTTAAAACTACAGACTACTCCCTTGTCTTTTAGGGAGTTTGAAACTTTTCTTGACATTGAAAGAGAAATTCGAGAATTTCAACATTTTGAACCTGATCTTAGGCTCCTCGGATCAACATTTGAACTCAAAAGAATGAGAGGTTAACAAATTAATATGTATTCTTGAATACAAAAATTGTTGTAATAAGTTGTTTCTTAAGCTCAGGATTTCAAATACATCAAATATTTAGAAAAAGGTTAATATTGGCAAAAAAAAACTGTATTTATATTACATATGCTTATGAAATTCGATACATCCATCACATTATTTCGTACAAAGAATAAATCACAAAATATCAAAAAATAGTTGTATGATCAACCGTATAAAATGTTGCCTGAATAATTTTTGGAATTTGCTTTCAGTAAGTAGCTTTTGTAATTTCGAATACTTAGAACAAAATGTTATTGCAACTGGCGATCATTAAATATTTCGAACAAACCTAAATTTTGGATTTTTACTACACTGTAAGTAACTACTTTAGGTGTTTATTCAATAAAAGTTATACCATATTATTCAATTAATTGGAACTACCATACTATTCAATTTATTAGAACTATCATATTATTCACTTAATTGAAACTACCACATTATTCATAATTCGAATAATTCGAAATGATCTAGAGAAAGAAAAACTCATTGATATTAAGAAATTTCTAAATTTTTTTATAATAAGAAGGTACTATGTATTAAATATTATTGATGAAGCAGATTACGCATACTATGATTTATCCCGGGTTATTACTCGTAAAAAATATTTTCTTGCATATTTTCTGACTTTATCCCTGAACATAAATAAGCAATGATACATTGAGCAAAACGTTTCTATTTGAAAATATACTCACAGAAACTCAATGGGAAACTTAAATAGCTGAAAGTAACAAACGGTTTATTTTGGAACACTTTCATTGAATTAAATTTGAATAGAATATTGAAAATCGTTCTTTAAATACAGAATGAGAATTTTCTTTGCGTATTTAGTGTGAAAAAGCCGGAATGCAAATGGATGGAGGGTAAATCAAAGGACGCAATTATTTCAGATAAATTGAATTTCTTTTTCTTCCAATTCAAAGAGCGATTCCGCTTTTATTTATCGTTACTTATTGCATGTATTCATAGACGGGATGCAACAAAGCGATAACAATTCATAGCCAAATGCAGTTTATTAGTTTCCCATTGCTTGAAAAGTTATTTTGTATTTTGCATCATGGATATAATGCAATATAAAATAGATAGAATCTGTAAATTCTACTTTTCAGTTATTATTGGTGGAATAAACGTAAATTCATGTGGCAACAGTAGGAGTCCCTCCTTTATCATATTATCCCCTTGCATTTTACAAACATTTCCTTTGAAAGAAATTTATGTTTTTAGAATTGAATATGTTTTTAATGGTTCTGAAACAAAAGCTGAATTTGAATGCTTGTAAAAAATTTCCTAAATAACTAGATGATTATCAGATATTAATATTATCTAATTTAGATAATCAGATAATTTTAATATCTGCTAATCTATATAATCAGATATTTAATCATCTAGATATATCTATGATATCTCTAGAATCTCTAGGATATAGGATATATATAGATATATAATTATTTAGATATTTAATTATAAGATATAATTATCTAGATAATCAGAAAACTAACTTAATAATCATATATTTTCATTTATGATTTAATGTGAGAGAAATTTTAAATTTCAAGCACTAATAAATTGATAATAAATCGACAAAAAACAATTTTATTAGTATGAAAATCTTTGTGAAACATGATCATCTATATCTGTATTAACAATAAAGATGAAACTATGTATATCTGTGTGCGTTGGCCTTCTACAACTCAGACCGATTCACCTAGAACTATCAAATTTTGCATATATATGACTTGGAAGATTTAATGTGCACCACGGAAACATTTTGTTTTGAAAACCTAAGATGAATTAAGCTAAGTAAAAATAAAAACTTACAACTTCCGGAAATATCATTGTACAAAAACAAATCTTACACAGCTTGAAAATTTTAGATGTTGTAATTTTAATTGTACCAATTTAACAATCATGAAAAAATTTCTGAATTTTAGCAATTTATTTTTTAAATTTTTGATAATAGATCTTTTTTTCTGAAATTCAAATAATTTAATAGTGGATTTCAAATAGTGGTAGACCGTACCGGTTTCTCCACAAATGCATTTGTTTTCCGGCGTTCTTCCAAATCTTTGGATATATGCAGGAAATCTCCCATGTCCAGATATTATTCGAATTGTAAGTGGATAGTATCTTCTTATTTTAATTTCCGGATTAGGGATAAAGTCGAAAGTGACTCCTCCTTTTTTTGGACACATACCATCTGTCAAACCATTGTAGTTTTATTTCTTCTCTCATTTCCCTTTTCAAGACACAAGCTTGATTTTGGGACAATTATATCAACACTCTTTTTCCATGTCGTCAACTTCGGATAGCGATCCGCCTTTTCATTACCATATATCTCAATATGGGCCTTAATCCAATTCGACTAAATCGACTTGTTAATTATCACACTTTTTATCAAACAGCAATATTGACCGCAATTGGGCCTTAACAGCCATCACCAGTCAGTGCACAACGCTTCCCGTGGAAAGAACATCCCATCATCGATAAAACGTAGCTAACCCCCACCTCTACTGTGCCCACCAGAAAGCGAGAACCAACCACCTTTCTAGAAGCTTTTCGTCCTTACTTCTGAGGTTCTCAAAGGTGGGAAATAATAATACAATAAAAATAAAGCGGTTTAAATGATAGTTTGACATAATAATATGAATGAAAATGATGAGATATGTATGAAAATATAGCTAAGTAATTTCATTGGAATGAAATACAACGAATGTTTTCGACACCAATGGCGATGAATTATAAATTAAATAATGAATAATAATAATAAATGTTTCAATTTTTACTCATATCTGTATAAACTATGATCTTTCTTGTGGACTCTGAGTTTTGACTGTTAAATTCATATGTTTACTGCCAATTCATTAATCAAAAAGAAATTATTAAATATTAAGAAAGTTTACTAGACTCGCTTCAATAATATAAAAAAATTATTATGATTAAAATATATTTATGGAATATTTTTTATTAATACACTTAAACAGACTTCAGATAATTATTCTAAATTTGCATATAGAATATTCGTCAAAACAAAACAAAAATCGTTAACTATCTTTTTCCGGAATGCATGTTTCCTAAAAACAATGTTTCTTCTCCATCATTCCTTTAACTCAGCTTTGTAACCTTCAGACAGAAGATTCTCGTTTACTCGTTCACATCTCGATGCTCATTTCTGCTCGTAACAATTCCTCACGTCTGCACATTACAGATGGGTAATCCCATTAAGGTTAATGGGCACCACGTGCCGAAAGGCGAAAATCAATCCGTTGAAGAAAGCTTGAAATTCACATTTCAGTTAAAAATGTATTTCGTTCATGGTTCATTGTTCTATCAGAGACTTTTCTAAATGTAACATTTATTTGAGAGATGTATAGTTATATATACTTCTATTATATATAAATATAGTTACATATAATTCTATTTCTCTTAGTTAAATTAATTGTCATCCAGTTTAAATGAAATTTTTCTTTAAAAGGAGCTTCTTTATATGACCGAGATCATTATGAAAATAAAATTATAAAGACATGTTCATCAATACATAAAATATCTATAATATACTATATTAATACATAAAATAATTAATATATATTAATTTATTACGTCAATATATATATATTAATATATAATGCCCAATAGTATATATGAAGGAGTACGTACACACTTGAAATTTCGAAACTGGTTCAAAATATCGAATATGGTTTTATTGCTTCAAAATATTTTCTTCTCCTTTAGCTTTCAAACGATATCAAAATACTGTCCATACTCAAAATATTTCTTGAGTTATAAGGATTTTTTTGAGGCGCTTTCACTAAAACTTTCGGCTTTTTGAAACTCATTTTATGAAAAATGATAATTTTCCGCTATGTTGCTTCATTCAAACAATTATAACTCAATAATATTTAACCCAAATGCAATTATTTATACATCAGAATAATCTGTATGAAATAGTGGATGTTTTATGCCTCAATTAAAGTTTTACTGACAGAAATAAATTTTTAATAGCTATTTAAATGCTTATGTTACAAAAAAAATCTCGTTTTTATTTTCATCATTGATAAAAAAATTATATATTTTTATAATTTGATTGGGGCAGGCAACATGAAGACTAATATTAGGCATCATTTGAAACCAAAATTATGTTTGTACAAATTAGAATTTTAGATACCATGCTTCTTTGCTGATAATAATTAGCTCATTAAATATTAATCAATTAATAATAAGCCTAATATGATTTATTCTCACTGAAATGAGTTTAAACGTATATTAAAGAACTACTGTGAAACAAAATTAGATTTTTAAAGTTAAAAATATTTTTTTAAAATTTCTAGTGTGTACGTACACCTTGAAATTTAACATTAATAAATAATATATATGAAAATACAGTAATGTATAGTGTTAGGGAAACTGCCCAATTTCTTGTTAAGACGCAGTTTTCCTTTTGAATTCTTTATTTTCATAATTACAAGTAATTTAGTAACGATAATAGTTTTTGTTTCGTATAAATATATGCCATATTAACAATTTAATAATAAAAATATTATATTAATAATTTAAAAAATATTAAAATTAAAATTATTATCAAAAATTTAATAATTTTAATTATTATTCAAAATTTTGATGATGATATTAAGATTACATATACAGTTATGAATATTTTTGACATACTTCCATTTAAAATTATCTAAACAATAAACTATGAATGAAATATAAATCTCAGATTAATTATATTTAATTATTTTACTTTTCGGATGTTTCAAAAATTCCTTACTGAAATAAATTATTCTGTAATTAAACTAACATTACAAGCTAAGCATACTTCCATTCAATAATTATATTAATTCAAGCAATCTTTTGAAATCTATATAAAATATCCGCTTGACATAAAATCCTGAATATCATAATCACACAGCTTTGAGAAAGTTTGCGTACTGAAATGAATACAACAAAATGATATATATTTTGTTTGGGATTGTAAATTTATTTAATTCAACATAACTTTCACTGATTTATTATTCATTTACATATTTTTGATAAATGTATTTCATTGTAAAACAATGTAGTTAGAATAGGAGATCCATTCATTCTTTTGTAATTTATTACATTAAATGAAATGCTAGATTCCCCTTAGATATTATTTAATTAAATATTTTCTCACTTTCTTTCTTAAAATATTCACTCATTTATTTAAATGAATGCATTTTCATATTCATTATTGCCATAATAACTATTATAACTATTCTTTACTCTCTTTATAGTGATTATTATTTTAATATTTGATATCATTATTATATTAAATAACATCTTACGATTGGCGAATTTATTTCATGATTCTAGAAATTAGCAAAATCACTTTAATTTCAAATAATTCATTATCAACTAATTATCAACATTAAATGCAATGTTAGATTTCTCTTAGATAAGTTTTAATTTATTATTACTCATTTTTTTTTCTTTTTCTCCTTAAATATACATTTATTTTTTAGGTAAATACTTTTCCATATTAATTATCACAATAATTGTTATCATAACTATTATTCACTCTCGTTATGGTATTTATTAATTTAAAATTTATACCACTTCTATTTTAAATAACATTCGATGATAGTAGTATTGATTTTTATGTTTTTAGAAATTAGCGAATTGACTTTTGGTTTATAATTCTATATCAATTAATTAAATGTTTAAATACTATATATATATATATATATATATATATATATATATATATATATATATATATATATATATATATAATTATTTTGGGAATGAAACTACAAAAAGTAAACAAAAATAAAAGCATAATGAAATGAAACCTACTTATGAAACAAACCTCAATTTAAAAAATTTATTGAACTAATTACGGAAAAAAACTAAATATTTTAAACAAAACTAAAAATTGTTTCAAATTCGAACAAAATTAAAAATTAAAAACTTATCATTGTATTTGGTGAGTGCCAAAGCAGCTGCTACCAAAATGCAGATGAATCTAATTACATCTTCTATACTTATAATAAAGCTCAATGTGTGTGTGTGTGTGTGTGTTGGCGCTCTACAGGCCAGATCGTTGGACCTACAGTTACCAAATTTGGTACATGTACACCTTGGAGGTCGGGAATGTGCACCTCGGAGCCCTTTTTTCGAATTTTTAATTAGAATTTGAATGAATTAAAATTTAAGCAAAATTTTGACATTTTTCCGCTATAACTTCCGAAAATATTATTGCACACACATGATTTTTATATCACTTTAAAGATAACAAAATTAGCTTTCTAACGGTTTAAGTTTTTTTTAGTTTATAACGTAAGCTTCTATTTTTAACGAATTTTTAAAAAAATATCTTAACCATGTTTTTTTTTCAGCACGTGACTGGGTAAAATAAAAGAATGCCGGAAGTTCAAATTAAAAAAAAAACTATAATCGTAAATCAAGTCTAAAGAAATGATACTTTTAGCATGTGACAGGATAAAATAAAATAAACATAAAATGGGATATGTTCTAAAAAAATAAATGGAAAGCATAGGCACAGGACATAATGCACAGGATTCTATGATCGTTTGCAATATCTAAATAATTAATTTAATAAATCTTCTTTACGGTAAAGCTGATCGAATTTAGACAGGATATGCATTGGAATCCCGACTTAATGGCATATTTCTATTATCTTTCGCAATATCAGTATCATTAATTCAATATATTTTTTTCATTATAAAATGTGATAGTTTCTAAAAAAATAAATGGAAGGCAAAGGATTCTATGATCGTTTGCAATATTTAAATCATTAATTTGAATAAATTATCTTTATTTATACATGATTGATTTTATACAGGATATGCTTTCAAATTCCTTTCCAATGGCCAATTTGTAAAATATTATTAATAGGCATATATATTGTTTAATACAGTGTTTCTCAACCTTTTAGTATTCATGGCCCAATTTTCAAACATAATTTTCATCGCGCCCCCCTTCCCCACCGCATGCAATAAAATGTATACAATTATAATGTATTCTGTGTATTTTGGAGCTAAACATACACTACAACCTTAATTTTAAACTTTAGAAATCACTAAGAATACGGAAATTTATTGACATTTTGCAACACCGATCCTCAGCATTAAAAAAAAAAAGAATCCTATGCCTTTTTATTGATCTTGTTTCCCGCCATGTCGAGCATTCTCACGGTTTCGCGAGAAGTTTCGATTTGTCTGGAATTTGTCTGGTCAACTTAAAAGTTAAGTTAGGAGCGTGCGCAGATGTGAACAAATGTTTCCTCAAAGGAAGAAGGAGATAGTTCTACGACGCCAATTTCAATTTCAGACAATCTCATTCGAGTCGATCCTTCTATCGCTATTGAATCTATTCTGAAGGTGTATGTTATATATATTTTCGTGTAATTGCAATTCACCGTATTAAATATTATTGGCAGCAGACTTATGCAGAATTATGGATAAATTTTTAAGCTGGCTTAAGCGAGTATTAGACAATAGACAAGCATCAACAAGTACACAGACGAGCGCGGTTCCGAATATAAAATCAAGGAAATATTTTCAAGAATACTTAAATTTTGGGTTCAGTAGTACTGAAGTAAATGAAGAAGAAAGGCCCCTGTGTATCATTTGCTCAAAAATGTTGGCGACAGACAGCATGAAACCTAATAAACTTAAATGACATTTGGAAACGCTTCATAGTGAGTAAGTAAACAAACATAGAGAATTCTTCGAATTAAAATTAAAATCATATTGAAAATAAATATCATTGATTAAAAAACTTTGTTGGTGAATGAAAAAGCTTTAATTGCCTCTTACAAAGTTTCATACAAAATAGCCAGATGTAAAAAGCCTCATATTATTGGTGAAGAGCTTATTTTGCCAGCAGCAATTGAGATTGTAGAAATTATGTTTGGAGATAATTTTGCAAAACAATTGCAGTCTATAACTCTTTGAAATGATATTGTTGACCGTCGAATTGTTGATATAGCTGAAGATGTAGAGTGTTAGCTTTTGTCAAAGTTACTTGACAAATGGTTTTCAATACAACTCGATGAGGCAACATATAGTAATAAAGATGCTCATTTCAGTGCCTATGTTAGATTTTGTGATGATTTGTCAGTAGTAGAAAATTTACTTTCCTGCAAACCAATAGAACTCAAAGCCTCAGCACTCGCATTATTTTCTATCTTAAATGATTCTATGAACGAGGCAAACATAGAATGAAAAAATTGCGTCGGAATATGCAACGATGGTGCTCGTTCTATGTCCGGAAGAGTGCAAAGTATTCAAGCACTTGTGAAACAAAAATCTCCACAGTGCGTCTGAACACATTGCATGATCCACAGAGAAGCTTTGGCTTCCAAAGAAATGAGTCCTGGTTTGAATATTGCGTTAATTACGGTTGTAACCGTAGTAAATTATATAAAAATGAGACCCCTGAAAACAAGAATCTTTCCCGCACTTTGTAAAGACATGGATGCAGTACATTCAGAGTTTCTACTTTATCGCGAGGCAAGATGGTTACCACGAGAGAAATTTTTGGGACGTGTTTATGAATTAAGAGAAGAAATCGCAGTTTTCCTTGAAGAGGAAAACAGACCGGAAGCTGAGAATTTTCGCAAGAGTTTATTTGTGATGAAATTGAGCTACATGGTCGACATATTCGAGAAATTAAATAACTTGAATCTTCAAGTGCAAGGAGCAAATACACATACCGGGTGGCCAGAAATAAAACACCCCTACTCTGACCTCCCTGGATATCGAACTACTCAGTGTAAAGGCTTGAAAATTTGTGGACATACTATTCAAAAAATGGGGAAACGGATTTCACGAAAAAAAAATTTAGTTCCAGAAATCACCGATAGGTGGCGCTGTACCACTGGACGTATGCTGAAAAGACACAAAAACACGTTTTAAACACATTTTATTTGAAAGTACCAAGCATACATGAAACAAGGACGTTATCGATGCAGGGAATGCTGCTCAATATGGTTCCCTTCCTGAAGATGTAAAATGTGAAGTCTGTGGACAGCTTGTTCAACTGCGGATCGTAACTGGTCATCTGAGATGCTTCTCACATGCAGACTGATACTCTCTTTCAAATCTGCCAAGGTTATCAGACGTTCTCGATAAACAAGGTTTTTTAAGTGTCCCCAAAGCCAAAAATCACACGGATTAAGATCCGGTGAACGAGATGGCCAAGTTGTCGGAAACGCGCGACTGATTATTCTGTCAGTGGTGAAATGTTGGCGAAGAAACTGTTGCACAGGGAGTCCAATGTGTGGAGGTGCTCCATCTTGCATAAAAGTAATGGTGTCAAGGCATTGGCGCTGCTGCAAATGGGGTACAACAAATGTTTCGAGCATCCTTTTGTACCTGTTGGCCGTCACGGTACATGTCTCAAGGCCATTGGAAGTAACCTCTTCGAAAAAGAACGGTCCAAGGATGAATGTGGCTGTGAATCCACACCAGACTGTAACTTTCGGTGAGTGGAGTGGAATCTCTTGGAAGGTACGGGGGTTTGTCGTGTCCCATATGCGACAGTTATGGGTGTTCACTGTTCCACTGAGGTGGAAATGGGCCTCATCGCTCCACAGAATCTGCCACGGCCACGATGCATCCACTTCAACTCTAGCAAGAAATGTCAATGCAAAGGTCAGTCGCATCTCCCTGTCTGTGGCCAGCAATTGTTGATTAGGGCGGATTTTGTACGGGAAACAATGCACCATTTTTCTGAGTACGTTCCACACTGTGCTATAGGGAACACCCAAGTGTCGTGACACTGCACGTGCACTACTGCAGCCTAAAACATTATCCATTGACTGTTCAACAATACCGATGGCAACATCTTCAACGACATCTGAACGAACCGGTTTGCGTCCTCGACCAGGCTGAACTCCAAGATGTCCAGTTTCCTCGAATCGAGCGATCATTCTCCTGAGAGCTTGTGGAAGCAATGGTCCCTTACGCAAATCCTTAAGTCGGCGAAACTCTCGAAGTGCTGCTGGAGCATTTCCTTTATTCTCGTAAAACAACTTCACAAGCAAAGCGCGTTCTGGCAGCGTGACAGCCATCACTAATAAGAATGACATTCCCCACCTTTTAACTTCTTTTATACCCAGAACATGGCTTCTAACCATGCTTTATGCAAATTTTTCTGGTTACAGTATGAAATTGCAGTTACAACGGGAGTTCTAGCTTCTTTACTATTTTTATTTTCCATAAGGGGCAGAAAAATTAAAAAGGAAGCATGGAAGCATTCCATTCCGCATAAACATTTTAATTTTTATTATTATTTGTGTCTTTTGATCATGGTTCCAGTTGTGCAGCGCCACCTATCGGTGATTTCAGGAACTAATTTTTTTTTCGTGAAATCCGTTTCCCCATATTTTGAATAGTATGTGTACAAAATTTTGAGCCTTTACACTGAGTAGTTCGATATCCATGGAGGTCAGAGTAGGGGTGTTTTATTTCTGGCCACCTTGTATATTCGATACGAGTGATAAAGTTAATGCTTTTTGTAGGAAATTGGAATTGTGGAGCAGAAATTTAAAGCAAGAAAACTTAACAATGATTGTATTAAAACTTACAAGGCTGAAGAACAACATGTAAAAGTTGTTTTTGTAACCATTGAAAATCATTTAGCAATGCTAGCAAAGAATTTTAAAAAATACTTTCTTGCAGACGACAAACTGATATCAGGTTACAAGTGGGTGAGAGATCCATTTCAAAATACTCCCAAAGGACTCTCAATTGAAGAGGAAGAAACCTTCATAAACTGCACGGCAAGCGGCGAAACCAAAAGACAATTTAGTAATAAAGCACTCTTTGAATTTTGGGCAGGAGTGGATGATGAGTTTTCTGCATTAAAAACAAGGGCATTTCGCATTCTACTACCATTTTCAACATCTTACCTTTGTGAAACTGGATTTTCTGCAGTGGCTTCTTTGAAGACAAAATATAGATCTCAGCTAAACATAGAAAAAAAACTGAGAGTGTCTATTTCTAATAATAAACCCTCCTTCGAAAAGCTTTGCTCTGGAAGACAATCCCAAGGAAGTCTCTAATAATTATTAAATTTGTTTTTAATTTAGTCAGTTTTTTTAATTTAATAAGTTAATGATTAAATATGTCGAAATGTATTTTGTTTTGTATGTGTGTGCGTGTTCTTTTCTTACAGCCACTTAATCAATTTTTTTAATAACATTTTCTCTTGGAAATGCTCGCGCCCCCCCCCATTAGTGTGGTCATGCCCCCCTAAGGGGGGCGCGCCCCACAGGTTGAGAATCATTGGTTTAATACTATTAATTTGATTTAAATGAAGTAAATAATTACATTTTATGTAGTTTGAGTTAAACACTGCATTTATGAATAATGTGTTTTAGATTTCTTCATACTTTGCTCTGTGAGCCATATTTTACAATATATTTTTATTAATATTTTAAATAAAAGTTGCTACATCATTCAGTCTTCTAAATCAATTATTAAAACTGACTGATTTATAAAATTAAAGAATATTATTAGGAAAACGCGTTCTTTTAGAACTTTCAGTCCATCATCTTAAAGAAAATATTAATTTCATTCCAATTAATGCCCGGAGTTACATCAAGGCTAATGAATATGTGATTTAATTGAAAATTTTAGAACCCATTACTCATGGCGAACCAACTGGTCTCCAAAGGCGGCTAGTTAGCAATAAAAGCCAAGTTAAAAGAAATACAATGGAATCAAAATGAAATCAAATAGAGAAAAAAATCGAGCCTGATGGCTTTTTCAAGGTTCATTCTCAGGCAATGCTTGAAAATAAAGGATCTTTATCAGCGGAAAATTCGTCATTGTTCAACAGTATTGACCCCTCGTGACCCGAAAATCCACTGAAAATTATGCTTTATCTAAAATTTTCCAGCTTTAAAAATAATTTAATAAATGATTGAAGGCTTATTGCTGATTTAATTTTGATTAACTTAGAGAATACCAATATTGTAACAAATTGCCCTCCAAAGGATTTAATTCTATTACAATCAAATAAAAAGCATTTCCTGAATTAATTGAGTATATAACGTGGAATCGGATAAGGGAATAAGAGAACCTTTTTAGAAGGAAGTTTAATATGGGCTAAATTAAGATAAACTTTAGAAATTAATTTGGATTTTAATTAGAGATATCATTACACACAAACACACACACACACACATATATATGTATGTGTATATATTTGTATGTGTGTATATATATATGTATGTGTATATATATATATGTATGTGTATATATATGTATGTATATATATATATATATATATATATATATATATGTATGCGAATATATATATGCATGTGTATATATATATATATATATATATATATATATATATATTGCTTAACTAAAATAAATTCTTTTATATTGGTTTGTTTTAATCGAAATTCTTCCCATTCTTTGGCGCGAAGAATTGTTAACGACGCATAGATATTAAAATTAACACTGTATCTAAAAAGGGATAAAATATTTGGAAAGGAAAAATGAAGAAAAAGCATAAAAATCGCAAGATTAAAACACGAATACGAGAAATTGAGGAAACGCATCCTGTAATCACACACGCTTCTTCAGCGTTTTTGGCAGTATTTAATTATCGCATTTTTACTTCCTGATAAGAAGCGACAGACACAAAACTCGGAGTGGATAACATTGTTGATGAAAAACACGAGGCTGTAATTAAGCATGAAATGAAGTGTTTTTCCTGAAGCATCTTTTTTTAAACCCTCAAGTGTGGTTTTCATGAGAGTTCCTTTTTGTAAATTTAATTATTGGGATTTTTCTTTTTTTGTATTAGACAAAAACTGAAATTTTCAACATCGATGTTTCAAAAGATAATATTAAAATAGTATTTATATCTTGAATGCCTATGAAATAATTAATAGCTCTAAGAAAAGGTAGATTAAAATATTATAAAATGATAGTTTTAGAGAATTGATCATGAGATTCTCAATTGAAAATATAATAATTAATAAAAGTCTAACTATCTTTTAAGATCATATAGTTCGCCAAGTTATTGGTTTCTAAAAAATGAATTTAAATATTTTATTTTATATTAATATTTTATTTAAATATTTGGATAACTACGGCTTCTTAAAAATATTTTCTTACGTTTCAAATTTGAACAGCCAAATAATTCTTACTAATAAAGAACTTTTTCACCGTTTTGTGCATTGCGTTATCGATATGTTTTCTTTTCTTCTACCGACATTATTATTTGTCCAATTACATCATTAAAAATAATGAAAGTATTTGGAATTAAGAATATTTTTAACATATTTCATCGTTCCTTAATTCTAAAAATAAACCTTAATTGTAATACCAACGGCATTTTGAAATATCTTCGAAAAACATAAATTCTATGGATTCATATTCCATGTGAAAAAATAAGTGTAATCTTCATATCTTTTCAGGGTTTTATTAATAAAAAGAGTATGAAAAGATGAAATATTAGATAATTATTATAAAAATGAAATGAAAAATAACTGATCAATAATATTGAAATATATTACTGCAAAATATTCTGAAAACAGTTTTTTAAAGATAAAAAATTAAATTGAGAGATTACACATTAAAAAAATTGGTACCAATGATACTTCAATTTTTTTAAGGTTGAAATAACTTGAAATATATCCTTATGCTGCATTTATTTCGGAGCTGTGGAATACCACCGAAACTATTGGTTAATTACTTTAATTAAACTTCTAATTAAAATTTGAAACAATAAATGTATTCCAAGGTTCTTATCCCAACCTTTTAAAACATATACTTTGAAACTCTTATAGTTCTAACATATTGGATGCCAATACACTCAAACATATAAACATTAACTTTTATAATTAATAGAAATTTCAATAAATGTTAATATTTTAATCGGTTAATCTGATAAGGAAAATGAATCTTGAAAATAATCATTATTCACTAAAAAGAGCAATTAATTCACATTTAAAACGAGGAAGATTTTGTCAGACATATTTATGACTATCAAGTTAAAGTGAATCTTTTCCTGTAAAGTTTTAAATTACGTAATTCTACTTTTATGATTGACATACGATACTGAATTGTTTTCATGCAATGACTACTTTCAAAAATTTTTTAAATCATTTTTTGCAATGAAACATTCTATCAAAGGTCTCTACAGCACCTAATTAAAAGTTTAAAAATTTCTTTTCCTATTCTTTTTTTTTATAAATATATCGCATGATTTCATATCAGTGACAAAATCCTTTACATTGTTGGATAATAGTTTGAAACCTCAGAACACATATAATGCTTGACAAATTTAATTGCATGATGCATCGATTTCCTTTAAACATATTAATTTACATGCTTTCTTAATTCAGTAAAGTGTTTTTATTAAAAAATTTAACAACTATGAAACTTTAGACAAAACATTTTTAAAAATATGAAATTTTATGTAAAACTTTTCAAAATTAAATATAAAATTTTTAAAACAAGTATGAAATTTTATGTAAAACTCTTTAAACAAATATAAAACTTTTAAAACAAGCATGAATTTTTAAGTAAAACTTTTTTAATATAATGTGTCTTATTTTAATTTAACATCTACCGATACCATGATATACTCGATATTAATGGACAAATCCCTTAATAAACAAACATTTCATAATTTTGATTCAAAAATTATTTTTCCATATCGCTTTACACATTACCAAGGAAAAGGGTTCCATTTATTCAACTATTAAAAAATGCAAGAATCAATTAACATCGGTCATAATTATATTCCAGTTTTCAGATTCTTCAACATTTCTTTATTCATATATGTTTAAAATTTTTATTTCATATTTATAATCCATAAATAACTTTTATTTGAGAATAAATTTTAAGATTGAGTCTTAATTCTCATTAGGTTAATTTTTTAACATTCTAAGAATAAGGCCTTTGGTAAATTTATGTAAAACCTAATGAAATGTGCCTATACCAAATATTAGTGCATCTGTCATACCTCATTAATGATGCCTGACCAACTTCATCAATTTTAATTACTGCACTTCCCTAAAGCACTGTTGCTTACCAATGTAATTCTGTTTCCAAGTCTCGACTCACCAATTTCGAAGCATAAATCTTACTGGGAATCTGCTGTGAACAAGTTCTATAAAGAATGAAAGTCCAGCATAATATTCACTACGATTCAATGTCATAAAAATACATTTTCAATTATGTTATTTATCCTTTATTTAGTGATCATGTTAAAAAAGTCGTATAAATAAATACAATTGTAAAAATTACAGCTGTAATAAATACATTGAGGGTAAATCCAGAGATGTTTATATCACAAATATAGAATTGTATTGATATTGTTATGACCTAATATTTATTATGGAATTATGTTTTTTATTGAACAATTTTTATTGCTTTCATATACATAACGTGAGAAATTATAAGAGCAACTGATTTCTCGAAAATTATTTCAAAATAAATAATATTAAACTACAAATTTATACAATATCTTTCTTTTCTTATATTAATAAAAAAATTCATTAAATTATTCTATAAAATTAACTATCAAATATGGAATATATATTATGAGACATTAATTTCTATTGACAAAACAATTTAAATCGAACCAAAATGTCATGTGGTATTTTTATTTATGAAACAAAAATTATATGAATATCATTTTTATCTTGAAGCCTTTATATAACTTTTCATTTAGATAAAGATACCACTATGGATAAGATATCTCTTTATATATCACTAGATAAAAGTAATCACTATTATTTAAAATTATAAATCATTCTAAAACATTTTCTGGAAACATCATTCTAGAAGAAGAAATAAGGACTAGAAAACTCTTCTCAAATTAAACAGACATTTAATGTGTTTGGATAGATTTAGTTTTGTATTAACATTGTGAATTATTGTTGATAAGATAGCACTTCACTTCTTTTGATGAAAGCGGAGAATTACGTAACATTTTATTTCTCCTCCATCCCTCTTCCAAGATACTTCTTGGCAGTATCTGCGAGCACATCGAATCAGAAAAAATAAAATTTCAGTTATAAGCTATAGAGATAGTCAGAGTATTTTCTTTTAAATACATTCGTTTAAGAAATGGCTGAAGATAAGCTAACATTTCCCTTTTCCTAACTAAAACGGTGAATCCCGTAATATTTTATTTCTATTCCATCCTCCAAAAACTTCTAATAATCTCAAAGATCACGGAATAAGAATAAATAAAATTTTAGAGATAAACTATATCGATAGCTAGAGCATAAGCTAATATTATTTTAAATTTATTCATTTTAACTATGCTTCAATTTTCCTCACTAAAAGGGATAATTATTTAATATATTATTTCTACTCGGCCCTGAAGATACTTCTTGGACTCCATGGAATTAGAAGAAGTACAATCTTATAAATTAAAATGATGTTTAAAGTGTAAGCTAACTAAAAATATATACTCAAGATACGGCTCAGATATAGTTAAATAAATCCGATTATGAAAATAAACTGCAGAACTGCATAATAATTAAAATATGTAAAAAGAATTCGATATAGAAATATAGATTTTAAAAGAAAAAAATATGTTTGTATAATTTTAATTTCTTCTAAATATTTTGTTAACTGAATTATTTTCTATAGTTCAATGTGAAGACGATAGTTTACATTTGCTATACAAAAGATGATAAACATATATAATTCTTTTAATGAAGAAAACAGTTAGGGAGGTTTTTTTTAAATAATTCGATTGATTTTGATTTCAATAAACATTCCGTTATAAACTCTTCATTAATTCTCATTATCTCATGACAGATATAGACGAAATTATATAGAAATTCATATATCAGAATCATCAAATAAGAAGCATTTGATGTAATAAACATCAAATAAAATTCAATAATTCAATAATTTTACAATATAAGTTTTTAACCCTTTATTTACTGACGGTACATGAGAGTACCATTTAAATCTAGCTTATATCTTTACTATAAGACTATTTTTGCTGATTGTATTCTAAAGAACACGGATAATGTAACCTAAACAACATGAAGTTAATAGAAGCTAAGAGTAGGAATTTAAATTATTTAATATATAAATAAATTTATTTATTTCTGTTAATTACATTTTTTCTTGGATTTCCTGAGGTTATTCTGCGAAGGAAACTAAACTACTGGTACAAAAATGTTGAAAAATGGATGGCAACATAATTCGATAAATAAAGTGTTTTTAACTATTATAATTTGTATTTAGTTTCATTTTTATTAGTTTCATCAGGTAATTAATTCCCCAACTTTTACTTGGATCAATTAATATGAATTTATTTGTTTATTCTTGAATTTGTAATGAATAAAAAATATGAATTAAATCTTAATATTATTACAATATAACAACATACATAAAGTAGTAAAATATAATAATACAATAATATTATAAGTTTTTTCTCTTATAATTTATATTTAGTTTCATTTTTATTTGTTTCATCATGTAATTCATTCCCAAATTTCTACTTGGATCAATTAATGTGAAACTCTTTGTTTTAATCTTGAATTTGCAATGAATGATGATGATGTCGTGTCCGTGTTTCCACGGAAAGGGGTTGCAGTAGCTTCTGAAGGTAAAGACCCCTGAGCACCCAGAGGGCAGAAGGCAGGCTTCTAGCTCAAATGAAGGTGACACACACATTCGCTTGCACAATCCCTTTTTACAGGGGGGCACATTCACGCATCTCACAGATAGAACACAGAACAACCCTGCTCGAACCGGGACGTCCAGTCACGAGGAAGACACACTACCCCTATGCCAGGACGCCGGCATTTGCCATGGATGAAAAACATGAATTCGATTTTAATATTTTTATTTATGAAATAAAATTTCAATAAACGAAAATATCTTATTTAAAACAATTACATGAGTTTTCATTTAGCTTGAGATCAGATTCCACACTACTTATCATTATCACTTAGCAATAATATGATTGGCGCAGTATAGACTACTCTTGGCTCTTGAACTATTAAAATTAAATTAACCAACCAACCATCACATAACATACACCAGTCTATACGAACCTGTCTAGAATAAATCAATCTAAAGGAAATAATTAGCCCTCGAATCCTTCCAAATTATTCAAAATCCCCATTGATTTAAAGAGGAACCTACTTTTAACAATGCAAATCATGGTCGGGAGAGGTAATACTTCGTCTTTTCTGATTGAAACGGAGAATGACTTAAAATTTTATTTCCATTCGAATCTTTAGACACTTCTTGGCACCACTTTGAATCCACCGGAAAGACATCATTGTGTCTAAATGAGGTGGTTGTTCGGCCAGTTGTGTACAGAAGTAGGGCAAGCCAATTTAGGTGGCTCCTGAAGTTTATTTTATCGTTGTTCACTCTACATTTCGTGGAATGAATTCGTCCCTTAAGCTTTGGTGTGGAGCGAAATGGATCTCATCTACTCAACAGTAATTGACTCATCAAAAGAGGAAGTTTACGACATTGTTTCCAGCCCTTTGAGTATCGAAAAGTCATGGGAAGGATTGACGAGGGATTCCCTTCTAACAGATTGAAATACAATGAAATATTGATCCATTGATTTAAGAAGGAAAAGGCTGTAGAATTTGAGAAAAAATATGATATCCATATTTGGTCAAATTTTATTTTATTCACATGTGGATATCTAACACATTTTCACATCTCATAATGTGATTTATATTTTCTTGTCGATCTCAATGATCCCCAAGGTATTCAAAGTGTTAAACTCGAAAACACGTTTTATTTATTTACATTATTTTATAATACTTATTTATATAAAATGTTGATTATTTAATCATTTGGCAATGAAATTTACCTTTGCAATTAATTTAAAGCATCTAAAATATTCTCATAAGGGAGCTGTTTCTGAATTTTTTTGTAATCATTTTCAATATGTTTGTGTATGTTTATACAAATATTTTCAGATGTGATCAGTAAAAGTTGAGTAGAAATGGTGTACGATGAATTTTTACTGACTCACTGCGCATCAATTCTAAGCAATATTTTAAGTCCTCGCAGAGAAATGGTAACTATTAAACATAAAATCACTCTGAATTCTCATTAACAGAGTCCAATATTCAAAAAAAAAAACTGTTCAGGAAAGAAAAAAAGAACTTGTTACTCACAAAGATCAATTTCCTTCTATAGTTTAATAGCTTAAACCGTTGCCATGTCACGTAACGAAATAAAATATATAAATACAAAGATTACTTGCCAGAAAACCAGTAGTAAGTGATTCAAATGTCAGCTGCCTTTATCAAATTTTGAATAATTTCTGGATAATCATACAGTTACAGAATCGTTTGATTATGTTAATTATTTCTTTGGAATGATATATAAAGTATTTTTATCCTCCTCGCTTAACTTGTATACTAAAGTTTAATTTTTGAAATTAATTGTTTTCACTACATCCTTTCTATGGAAATGTAAATTTTTGTAAAGATTTTTTCTCTTTCTTACTCTCTTTCTTTCAACATTTAGATTTAAAAATAATAATGAATATTGAATAAAAGAATTAAAAAAATCTCTGTTTTTCGGAAGTATATCTTCCCAATATGGTTGTTCCATTTCTCTAATGATTTTTTGAATGTAGACAATATAGAATAAATCTTAATCGGCAGCAAAATCCAAGTGAAAAAGCCTTTTTATTGTTTAAACCGAAAATTTACGGATCTAAAAATCTTATGAATTCCTCAGATTAAAGATGTATTCTTAGTATATATATTATAAGATCTAGAAATTTAAATACTTCAAATTTCTTCGATTGAAGTTAAAAGAGAGACGAAATACTTCAAATCAAACAAATTTAAATATTATGTTCTTGAAATAATTATTTAAACTCGAAAAGTAGGGGATTTACTTGTTGAATGCTTTTATTTAAATCGAGTCCATTCTTGTTAACAATAGATTTTTATTACTAATTTTTCTTTCAACTTTCTAATTTAATTGGGTTTAGTAATTCTATATAGTTGATGCTTCTCAAAAAGAGTGCTTAGAGACTTGAATTTGTGATCGAGTTCAGTTTCAGAGAAAAAAAAATGTCGAGCGTCCATAAACTATATATATATTTTCCAACATTGGTTTCACTTCACCTTTTATTTACTGGCCGTACTTCAAAGTACCATTTAAATCTAGCTTATATCCTTATTATATGACTATTTTTGCTGATTGTATCTTAAAGAACACGAAGAATGTAACCCAAATAACATGAAGTCAATATAAGCTAATAGTAGGAATTGAAAATATTTAATTAATAATTAAAATAATAAAGATTTTTCTGTTAATCGCATTATTTTTTCTTGGGTTTCCTGGGATTATTCTGCAAGGAAACTAAACTACCTGTGCAAAATGAAGTTGGAAAATGGATGGCAGCATAATACGGTAAATAAAAGGTTAAGTAAACAATTTAAGATATTATTATTGATCACCGGGTTCGATGGTAGTGTATGTATGGTGTGAAAACAACCAGCAGGCTTCGGTAGAAAACAATAATTACGTTTATTACACACAAAGAGAATAATACACAGACAATAAATTCATACAGCTCAAACGAAGACACAGCGGCACACTAAAACACACAATGGCCCACAAGTAGTAATTAAGTAGTAACAACGACCACTGCACACAAAGCGACCAAACAGAATTCAGCAGAAGAGAGGGTCTTCAGAGCTTCCCTCATCAGTTACTCCATGCGGCTGAAATTCTTTATTGTCTTCTCGCTTTAGACGTATCCAACTATTAACTCACTAGTACACGATTGACTACTCCACACACGGCACGACGCTGCATTTACAATGAATGCCAGGATTCGACACAAGCAGTTTAGCAATCGCTCCACAACTCTTCCGCCATTGCTTCGTTATTTTCTCGACGATTCTCCACTTGTCTACAACTCCAGCTACTGTTCTTTGCAACTTGAGACTAACATCCTTTTTATTGTTCCGGGTGATGGACCACGAATCTTCTGGGTAAAGGCTCCAAATATGTTGCCAAGCTCGGGGAATTACTGGCTCTGCATGCAAACAGCATCCAATACAGATTATTGTAAATTGATCTTTTTGGGGAGAGAGCTAACAGTCCCAGGAAGCAACATTACTGGGTTCATACAATATGTATAAAACTCGCGAAAATCTTTTAAGTGTAATTTTAATTCTTAATATGAAAAGAGCAGATATAATATATCATTATAATACATCATCAGATCTATACAATATATCAATATATATCAGATATAATAAATCATCGAAATCAGAGCCAAAAATAAGGTTTTATTTTAAAATTTGGAAGGAGTTTTCTTTGTTGCTGTTTGGTCGTCAGTCGCGTAAGTCATAAATACTGGAAAATGCATTTTAGATTTTAACCATTTTTGAGACTTAATTACAAGACATATGAGTGATATCAAAATAAAATGGAATAAATATAAAAATAAAGTAAAATAATAATAAAGCAAAATAAAAATAAAATATTGTAAAAAAATTAAACAAGTTTATAGGTTTAATTTGTTTAAATTTAAAAAAATATTTCCTTAGTGAACAATAGAAAAATTAAAATAAAGAATATAAACATGATATCAAAATTAATCCACAATTATTATTTAAAATATTGATTAAAAGCAAATTCCTTATAATATATGTGATAAAAATCCACTTTGCAAGGAAGTTTTTTCTAGACCTTAAGACTTTTAGTAAAAAACAACGAAAAAATTTCTAATTCTTAGCAAGTTAATTAAATTTCTTTTTCGAAAACTGTCCTAAAATTTAGCGTTTTCGTTTTAATTAAATATGCATTATATCTTACACTTTTTCATAGGCACCGTAATTTTTTTCAAAGCAATCAAATAAAAAAAGTTAATGAATTCTTTCTTTTTTTTATTATTATTCTTATTTTATAAAGAATACCAATGATTTTATAAGCATTTTTCAAATAAATTCAAATTTTTGAAAGTATATTCAATAATTCTTAGATCACTATTAAATCTCATCTAACTTATCTAAAATAATGAAGAATTTGAAGATATTCTTTCCCACAATATTAAGGTATTAATTTAGCAAAGATAATTACTACTTATCAAATTAATAAAATTACAGAGATATTTAGAAGACTTTACAATTGATAAGAGCATCAATGTTATCATCATATTAGATATCAGTTTGATTTATACAAATAAAATCATAATATAATATCTGAAACCAGCACACCTTAACAAAAAATGAATATATTTAAAAATTACACAAATCCCCTTTTAAAAATTCAAAAAAAATCATAAACATTGCGAATATACTGTATAATTTCGACTTTAATAAGATTTCAAAACTTTGAATGGAAAATGAGATTTACATTACGAAATACGCTACCATTTTTACGAAATAAAATCCGTTACATTTTGATGTAAAATTATCTTGAGAATTTCCTGCACCGAATTATATTCCATCGCACTAAATTACTATTTTTTTAAAGGAATATAATTCTCTTAGAGACAATTATTATGTTTAACAATTCTATTAGACACAATCATCATGTTTCCTTAAACAAGCAGAATATGCAGTCTAGTCTTAGCTTAGTAACAAATTTTTAAGTATTTAAAATAAAATTATAGGTCCAAATTGAAAGAATACTTGAAATAGCGCAAAGTGTTATAATTTATGTTTTTGAACTAATTAATGATCTGCTAAAGAAATTAGAAAAGTATTCCGCATTTCTGTAATTAAAATTAATCGAGTTATGAATATCTGCATATCATTATTGAGGCGTTTCTAGGCCAATGACATTCCAGAAATTCATGTTTAGACAAATAAATGTTCTATTGATTAGTCTAACAAAGAGAGGGTACGATGTTGAAAATTCAGTTCGAGATGAAATTTTATCTAATGTTAGTATACATTTAGAATGTTCATTAACTAAGTTATTAAAGTGCAATGGTCAGTCAATTTCCAGAAAATTGCCTTCAAACTATCTACATAAATTATATACTAATAACATGTAGCTGCCGTCATAGCGAGAATGGTGTAGTTCGCTAAGACAGTAGCATAGCATAAGGGTGACTCGGGTTTGATCCTGTGATTGCAATTTTTTTTGCTTGTTTTTTTTTCAATTTATTTCAAATTTATTTAGCAATTTGAAAGTATTTTTAACTAATATGTTTTTCCCTTTCAGTGCAAAAATAAATATTTATGTTCCTAATTCATAGATTATAATTTAGTTTTCAGAAGAAAAATAATTATAAATACTCATGTTTTAGAATATTTAGAATTACTTATATTAAATGTAAAATTTAAAGCTTTCAATTAATATAATATTCAATTTTATATTTAAAAAATATATATATTTTCTCTTAATACTTAAGTTATAATTTAATTTTTTAAATAAAAATATCTACAGTCGTGTATATCGTCCTTGAATTATAAGTATAATTTAATTTTCAACCATTAAAATGATTATAAAATTATTTTAACTATAAAACTATTTCAAAATAAATATTTTGTTCTTAAAATTATTAAAAATTTTAATTTTTAAATTTTATTGGTGACACATAATTAGTATATAATTCATTCTGAAATTTTGAGGGTCATTTTCTCTAAACTGATATTAAAATGAGATTTAATGTTTTAGTGAATGAACATTCTAAATGTATACTACTATTATACAAAATCTCATCCCGAACTGAATTTTGAGCTTCGTGCTCCCCTTGTAAATACAAAATTCAAAGATTTACAATTCTATTGATATAGATGTGTGGTAAGTTTTGATTGAAATATAAACACGTCAATTTTTTTTTCAAAATAAGACCCGAATGTCAATTAAAATATTGATTGCACAATTTACTCTGTAGTAATATCTGTTTATTATAAGAATATAGAAATAAATGTTTAATTCGCTTTGCATGGAACACTAGACACTAATTATTTAGAATTTAGAAATTGGTTCACAATTAGAGAGAAAAGTAAGATTTAAGTAAAGATTAATTAAATTGTTAAGATTTAAATTAAGATGGATTAAATTAAGATTAATTAAATTATAATATACATATTGGTTATAATTTTTACACATTTTGGCTGCTAAAAAAGAAATATAGATCAGAATTATCTGATATTTCATATTAGTATAATTAAAGCATTGATAACTTATTTTGAAAAATAAAATGAAGTTCAGACTTTTACCGATAGATGACTCTTTCCTCCTAATAAAATTGCTAATTAAAAGTTGTGGTATGTTTGTTTTTTTTTGGTTCTCTTTTTCCAAAGCTCATCCACCATGATAAGATAGTGTCATCGCAGGTAAGGGGTGAAAAAGATCGATTTTCATTATCCATAAGACAAAAGCCATAAAGAAGGCATCGGTTTTTTTAAGTATCCCTAAACCAAAAACTCAAAAAAATTACAAATTGATGACATCCTCAAGAAAAGCCACGACTCACTTCAAAAATGTTAAACATGTTCACCGTTTCATCCTATGAGCAAAAAGCAAAAGCAGTATGCTCCAAAACAGATTGGATTGCCCCTGTGTAATATAATGAATACCATTTTGAGTGTTTATAGTTCACCATTCTCAGTCATTCCCCTTGCATAACATATTTTAGTTCACTCCACCGTTCCAAACCAGATGGATTAAAATTAGTCGATAGCTGTAGCCTGATTGTTGATAAATGACGATTGATAATTCAATCATTTCCAAAATGCAAATTTAACAATTGCTTCACTGGCGCTATAAATGTGTTTCGTATTGCCTTCATGCATAGAAATTGCACTTCCTGTGTACAGCCGACTACCCCGCCACCACTGAACGTAGCAGTATCAACAGGATTTGTTGTGGTAGACTGCTGAATAAGTATTGTCCAACCTTACATTCACCGATCCGACAAACTAACATTCCTTTCGAGGTAGTAAATAGCTGTCTTTCTCCCCACATGCACACTCTCAAACAGTTGGACTGAAAGTGTCAATCTTTGACTTCATATCCTTCAGGGTTTGAGAGAAGACCTGGTATCATCAATAATATACACACATCATTATTTACTATCTTCAGCTTTTTTACTTAACTCTGAGACCTCAACACATTCAATTAAATAGCGGTAAACCATACCCATTTTCCCCAAATGCATTTATTTTCCTGCGTTCTTCCCAATCTTTAGAAATATGCAGGAAATCTCCCATGTCCAGATATTATTTGGATTATAAGTGAATGGTATCTTCTTATTTTAATCTTCGGATTAGGAATAAAGTGACTCTTCCTTTTTTGGACATATACCATTTGTCAAACCATTGTAGTTTTATTTCTTCTCTCAATTCCCCTTTCAAGACACCAGTTGATTGTGGATCAAAATTGCATTACTCACACATCCGTGATTCTGCAGTTCTGGTATGAACCGGTTTGTGCAAAAGGGGTCCAGAAGTGTTCCATTGATTACATTGGCTACAGAACTCGAAAGGACAATCTTCTTACAAAAAGACATTGACAACGATAAAATTTACCATAAATTCACACTATATTGTGAACTTTTATGAATGGAGAGAGAATGATTACATTTGGAACGAATTTGTTCTTGCCCATTTTGTAATTTTCAGTATCGTTACGGATTTCTAATCCGTCGGGTTCGTTTCTGTAGTGAGTTTATGGTCTGAAAAACGTAATCAGTGGTCCTTTAGTAGAAAACAATGACGACGCTAAGACAAAGATGATAAATATTTGCAGCTGAGACGAACACATAGCAACAAACAAAAATAACAGTAGCCCACAAGTAGAAATCCAGTAGTAACAATGTCCACAGCACACAACGCGGTCAGATAAAATTCAGCAAGACAGGAGATTCTCGGAGCTTCTTTCTACGGTCTCTCCAGACGGCTGAAACTTCTCTTTCTTAACTGCATAACTCTCTCAAGAATGGTTGCAGGAATCGATGCTGCTTCCTCATTAGACAACAAGACACATAGTTGAGTTCAGAATTAGCTTGACTCCGCAGTTGCTTCGCTATGTTCCCGAAGACTCGTTATTTTTTGTCGATTCTGACTTCTACTTTTGGCAGCTTGAGACGGCCATCCTTTTATAATTTCCAGAAGGTGGGGCTAGAAACTTCTAGATCAATCAGGTGTATCTCAATTCCTACTGTAAGCATCGACAGAATTCTTGGAATTTCGCACATTGTCCATTTTGTCACCAAAGTGTCCGAATTTGGCGCCATGTAGCCAAATGGTCTCCAAACTCTGGGATTGGCTAAGAGCATCCGACAGCATCCAGTACAGAGTACTATAAATCATGCTTTCCGGAAATAGAACCAACTATGTTGGGAAGCACAATCACAGATTCGTAATAGTAACAAGAGCCTTGGGAATGGAGCTCGTCATCGCCAGTCCATGAGTTCCACATGAGCTTCATATCCATTTCCAACGGATATAGCAGCTTGTTCTGTCAGCTCAGTAAGAAGCAATACCTGAAGATGCGTAGTTTCCAAAAAATTTGTATTACAGAAAATTTCATGAATTGCTGGATTCTCCATGCATTGAATGCTCCCAAATGTATCCAATTTTATTTATAATTTATATTATACGAGCTGGTACCCGCAGCTTTGCTGCTGCCGAAAAAAATAATATCAAGTGCGGTCAATCAATGATTTGGCAATGTTTCATCGAAACAGGATGAACAGTACATAAAATACGAACAAACAAACAATCATTTTTATACATTAGATTTGCCTAATCTTTAAGAAATGAAAAATATGTTGTTTTTTTTAAACGGTAATGAAAGAAACTTTTTATTGGTTCTCATGATCTCGTTTCATATTCGTTCAGAATTGCCAAATTAAATTTTAGAAAATGTGATTAAAATATTTTCTTTTAAAATTGATTACACATAGAAAACATATTTATACCATAAAATCATCAATATAGTTAAAAAGATAATTTTTGAAAATTAAGATGGGGGAAAATCATTTGCACTACAATATTTTAGGTGGTTACTGCAAACAATGCTATAAATTTAATTTAAATTTAAAGCCTCCACGGTTGGTCTCTCAAAACTTTCTCCCGTAATCTGAAATAAAATAGTTACCCCTGAGAATGGGTAACTATTTTATGAGAGACATACAGACAAGCATTCATTTTTATTTATATAGATTTATTTTTACATTATTCTGCAAATAAAAATGCTTAATTCCTTTTCCTTAATTTTATTTCTTCTTTCGGAAATGCAAGTGAAACATTTTGTGTTGTTTATTATGGCACTTGCCATTGGATTGACATAGGCAAAGATTTGAGCAAATAGCGTGCGTCTCCTGACTTTTTCAGTGCCCTAAATATTGCCAAGTGTACTACTTTCCCAATCAAGCGTGACAACCCATTTTACTGGATGGACTTTCTTTCATTAAACCACGGATCGCCATTTATACTTAAATCAGAGAATGATCACCTCTGAACCGTCCCCCCAGTCTATTACTCTTGACACGGAGGACTTTGTGACCATTACAGATTTACACGTACGCTCAGTCGCAATCACACAAGGAGAATCTTCGGCTGGTGGTTTCGAACTCGTAACCTAAAAGGACGCTAGTCCAACGCCCTATCCACCAGGCTATACAGCTTCATGAAACATTTTAAATAATATTATAAACAATAACAGGTAATTTTCAATCTTAAACTATTTTTAACGATATAATCAAACGATTGTAATTCCGGTAAAAAAGTGTGCCTACATTTGTAATAGTCATTATCTTTAATTACTGTGTTACTGCTCTTAATATATTCTGTCGCAATTGTTTGCTCATTTGAGAAAAGTTTTAGAAAATCTATTTGGTAATAAAGTAGCTCTTTTATCACGCAACTTACAAGAATAATAAACAAGACATTTCATGATATTGCAGTCTTACTTTTATTTGAGCGGTACGAAATTAATCATCATTTAAAACTAATGCGGATATAATATCATCTAATATCTGTTTCAAGGTATTAAGGAGATATTAATTTAGCAGGCAGGAAAATATTTAGTTTATAACTCAATAAATGACGAATTTTTATCAATGTATTAATCTGAAGATTACAGTTCAAAAAGGAAATAAATATTAAATCATTAATATGAAGCTGAAATAGAGGATTTAAAAAATTATATGTTTCGTAGAATGGCTGCAATGAATGTGGGTTTTATTAGCACTAAAACCTTACATAGTTAAAATTAAGCTTACTTGGTTCAAATCGCAATGCTAGATAAATATAACATTTTCGAAGAGTGGAAAACTTTAGATTTATAAGTTTTATTTATAAGTTTTCTACTCTTCGAAAATATTATGAGATCAAAAATAAATGAGCAGGCCTCTACCAAAATTTAAGCTATCATAGGTATGTTGTGCTAATGGATTTGTTGTACTAATAAAAAGTCCCGTGTGATATTAAAAAATATTTGAATGAATTTTACACCGTCTAGAACCAACAACTTTAGTATAAACAAATTATGGAAACTTATGAGTATTTTTGAAAATAAGTATCAACAGTAAGGAAATATATCTAAAAACATTAAAGAATTTGTAATGAAAAATAATTACTTGAGTGAAAATCTTACTTATTTAAATTATAAAACGAACTATAATTTTACGACGAAAAAATAGGAAGCAAATTTTTAAAAATAAAAAATTATTTACCATAACAATCGCGTGAGTTTGGTACTTCACTTCCATAAAATTCCTATAATGAAATAGTCCTATGTGTATATTACTATAGCCCTGCGTATATTCCTATAGTTCCTCTATAGTGAAAGATATTTCTGTAATTCTATGCTGTCTAGGAGTTTTATCATAGCATTAAATTTCTTAAAGTATTAAATTTCAGACATGTCAAACCTAGTTTTATGTAGAAACAATGTATAAAAAGTACCATATAAAAAACAATTAATTCTATAAAGTTTAAATTAAATTTAAATTTAGTAAATAACTTTAAATAGTGTGTGGTGCGATTACTCTAGATCTTATAGTCAAAACATTTCACTTCTCTCAACAAATAGTTCAAGGTTTCATTAAAGATGGAACTAATCACTGAGCATTAAATAGCGACTGAGAGGAAAAAAAAATATCTAACGGAATTAATTGCGCCGTCTAATCGGTAGCAGTAAGTAGCTACATTTGTTGTCACGCTGAAGGTAATCAATTACTCTAGAAAGTTCTCAGTTTCAAGAACTAATTGTAAGGAATTTATAAAATGTGAATGAAATCGTTTAAGAAATTTTTGCCTTCAATTTCGCATTTTCTATGAAATTTTTCTATAAAGTTATAAATCTGATTACAGAAGTTTAACGTTTTTATGGGAATGAAAATTGGCGAAATATGTAACAAACTCTTCGTTAACGATATCCTGAACAATATTTCTACCCTCAATTTCGCCTTGTTTGTGTAATTTTTCTATAAAGTTATAAATTTGATTTCAGAAATTGAAAGTTTTTATGGGAATGAAAATTGGTGAAATATATAACAAAAGCTTAGTTAACAATATCCTGAATGATATTTCTTTTAACTAAATTTGGAATGCTGTCAAATGTCAGATAAATCAAATCCGAAATATATTATAGTCAATTTTTCATTTATGATATTATAGTCCATTCAAAATGCTTTTTTTCCTAGAAACGATTTTATATCCTTATGTTGTTGAACTGATTTACTGAAACAAACATCTACATTGTAACAAATATGTTAGCAGATAAATTTTTGAAGAAATAGGAGGTTTCATTGAAAATAAATTTTAAGAAAATTAAACCAATTAAAAAATATTAAATAAAAAAGATTTAGGTGTTAAAAATATATATAAAAATGAGCTATAAGATATATTTATAGCTTAATTAAAATAAAATGTAATTTTTTAAAGCACAAATCCTTTAAAAAAACATTTTTTGATAATTTGATCAAAATATTTGGAAGTTTAATTAGGTATATAGCATGTAGAATGGAAAAAATTGCTAAATTCACATCCATATTATTATTATTTTCAAAATCCGACATTGTTGAATCAAACGGGATATTGAAAAATGTCTATAAGCACATCTATAAACACTTTTTTTAGCTTTTAGATCACTTAGAACTCTAGAATTAAAAAAAATTTTACTCTAAAAGGATTATTTTATGATTTTAAATGGTATAATAATGACAGATTTTGAGTAAAAAAATTGTGATAATTGAATTTCAAGTCTTATTTTTTGCATCCGAATTCATTTTCTGATGACCGTTATATTAGAGAACATAATGAGGTTTTTTTTTCCAAAAATTGATTAAAACCGAATAAGACATACTATGTTTAGTTTAACCTTAACTTTATATTTATTTGAATATTATAAAAAGACTTTAGAATAAAAGCTTTTTCGGCTTGTTTATAATAACTAACTGAAAATTATTTCTAATATTTTTCGATCAATTTATTTTTCTCAACAAATTTGAATTTTCAAACTATAATATAAATATTGGCCAGCATATTTTACCTATTATTTTCTTCTGAATGAAATGTATCCAAGAAAAATTATAAAAATTTCATTCCAATAAAAAAATGATATTTATTTTTCACATTTGCGCAAATGTGAACTCTTGATTTTGTAAGATTATCATTATGTTAATTAACTAATTTTATAGAAATTTAAATATCTGTAACTTCATAACTGAAAATTCTCCTCTCATTTAAATATATATTTTATGTTATCCTAACAACTAGGTTAAAAAAACCGAAAACTTCCCCATAACCGATAAAAATTCTGGCAAACACAGAGGTCAAATTTGAACTAGCTAACCCAACAGAGTAAGCCAATAAAAACTCTGCCATATATTTTTCCCCGCTTTTTGTTATTTTCATCAACAGTTTAACTAGAGTATATTCCGTAGATACTAGTTGATGAATATATGTAGTTTGGAAATCAATTAACCCAACTATAAATCCGGGCCTTAAAGTTAAAAGTTCATAACTAACAGTAAATAAACGAAATATTTTATTAATGAGGAAAATATTGAAGATTATTGGAAAATAATTTGAAAAACTGAGCAAATTGATTCCAAAGTAAATTTTTTTCTCTTTTTTTATACAATTTAAAACTCTATTAGAAAGATTCTTTAATATTTAATAATTTTAGTCTTCTGTAGTGCTCAATAAATGAATATTTAGTAACGTAAAGTAATTTTATTCAATGCTACTGACTTCAATCGATTGAAAAATATTTCCATCAGAATCGAAGACCTTTGCCAGAATTATTGAAATATTTTCATTTATTTACCATCGCTGATTTATCCAAAATATATTTCTTAAGGTTAGTTAAATAAAATGCATTTATATGCTGCATACGAAATATGAAATGCTACTCTAATAATTTATATCCAAGCTTAGTGAAAAATTTGCATAGCGAAATGGTTGATATAGCATGATATGTCTATTTACATATTATCAAGTTTTAATAAAATACCAGAGATTCATACGACTTTTCACTGTCAATGCATAGTATTTTATTTTCAGGAAGAACTTGTTTTTGTAAATGCTTTTCCGTTCGGTAATTCTTTCTACTTATTATTGCTTTCAAAAAATTGATTTTAAACATTAAGAATAGGAACTTCAATAAAAAATTAAAAATAACGATTGTCATTTTTGAAACATTATCATAGCATATAATTGGCATATATTTGTAATCTTCAAAAATTTAGGCATATATTAAATTTTAAGTATGTATCTTTTTTTTCACACATAATTTTATGTTGAAATTTTAAGCGTTTTCTGAATTTCTAATTCTTTCTTTCGAATCTTGTGTACTAGAAGACCTATTAACTTTTTTTCTAATTCACTAATTATTATACGATAAGGAAAAGCACATCTACATTATAAACGCAACTGAATATGCTAACGTAAGCTGCTCATAAATCATTTCCTCGTGCTGTGCGCATCCTCTGGTGATGAGAAGCCTCTACACAATGTTTGATGAGGAAATATTACTTCACTTGTCATATCAGTTCTTGAATAAATCCTTCTGAATACTGCTCTGGTGATTTCTCACGATTAATGGCAATTTTGTCAGCTATATCAGAGATGATTGATTCTGTAAACATAAATGAGAATCATAATGTAATTGTATTTCCTTATTTTTTAATCTGATGTAAACAGTAGCTTTTTCTATAAGAAAAATTCGGATTTTTAGGATTCTTACATAAAATTATTAAAGAGAAAATTTATCATTGCCTTATAAACTTTCACTTATATCGTTATGCGTTTCCCTAGATGTCACCAGATAACAGATTTTTTGATAAGAAATACAATACAATACAATACAATATGATGTAAAGACGTTACGAAGGTAACATAGTCTGTGCACTATATTGTACAATATTTTGCAATATTATATGTTGTTAAACATTATCTCCCAATATTAAGCAACATTTCGAATATTCGCCAATGCCATACAATATTGTACGATATTATATGATATTAAACAATATTCCACAATATTGCGAATATTGATATATGACATACAATATTGAGCGATATTATATATTAAACAATGTTCTACAATATTATATAATATTGCGAGTATTGATCAATATCATACAATATTGTGCAATATTATAAGATATTAAACAATATTCCACAATTTACGAATATTGATCAATGCAACACAATATTGTACGATATATGTGTGTTACTAGGGTAATAATCCATCATTTTAATTCCTCTGAATTCTAATCATATAATCCTTACATGTGAAACCAGAATTTTCGAGAGCATTCGTGCATTGCACAGTAATGAATCACATGAAATAATATCCGCTATATTGTAAAATATTGCTGAATTTGAATAACATAATATCGTATAATATTATGCAATATGTTGCAAGCAATTTTGAATTTTTACTTTGTAACTTCCAAGTCATTATCCTATCCTTCTTTAAAGATCCAGATTCTTATTCTATATCACAACAATTAACTCCATACTTCTGAGAATTTATGTATTTAAAACGACAGTGTAATGCATTAATGTGCTTTCTATCGATTAATAAATAACTAAGTATAAATTACATGATGGGAAATTATACTGAAAATTACAATGCAATTTATGACTGATTGTTCAATTCGTTTCTATCAACTTATTCAAAACTTCATTTTATGTGGCAAGGCTCATATGGCAGAGTTTAGCAATATACTATTTAAAAAAAATGTCACTGAAAATACGAAGAACCGTTCTGTAAAAATCAGGCACTGCATGATTAATTATTAAATCATAAAATTCTCTCAATTCAAAGAAATCAACAAAGATAGCAAAAAAGATAATGAGGTCTTATTTCCAAAGTAATTGTATTTCTCTCATAATGGCATTTCTTCATAGTAAGTTTCGTATTTATATTTCCTTTTCAGCATTGCAAATTCTTCCAACACTTACATTCCTTATGTTTCTAATCCTGAGAGAACACCCATGTGAATTCTAAACCGAGGGATCATTTCTCATCCCATCACGTTTGCAATTGTTGGTAAATACGTGTACCTTTTCCACAAGTTTCTCCAAAGAATCACTACTTCTTTCTGTTTTTCTCACCATATTTTCTCGTTAGTATGCACCATCAAATAAAGTCAAACATTTTGAGACTTACTATAGCAGTCTATTAATAAGCATTGTTTTTATTGTTTCTTTTGAATAATCAATCTATATTATTTTCTGATAATGTTTTTTTACGTTTTAGATATAAGAAAAAATACTAGTACTTCAAAATTATAAATTCTTTGTTCAAAAGAATTTCCGTATTTGGAACACGAACTGAAGATGACGAAAAACATTTGTTTTTATAATATACTAGCTGGTGCCAGGCGCTTTGCTGCCACCGAAAAAAATTATATTAAGGGCAATCAATCAATAATTTTTTCAATGTTTTACCCATATAGGGTGCAGTATATAAAATAAGAACAAACATTCCTTCTTATATACACTGATGGAAAAAAAATCCCAGCACTAGGAAGGAGCTGTGCTAGATAAACGAAATTTGGTAGGCGTGTTTATACATCTGAAAGATGACGTCGATTCAAATTTCGAGCAACGCGCGTAAGTGTGGCGCTAGTAACGACACTATGAACATACAAATAAGGTTTGCTTTAAATAAGCGTTGTAAGGTTCGTGATCGTTATTTACAGTTGAAATTTGACGTAGCGGGTTAATATTAGTCAAGGATGCCTCAGAGAAGACGAAGAAGCCATTATCAACAGCTCACTGAGTTTGAACGAGGTCATGCTGTTGAGCTACGAGAAGGTGGGTTTTCTTTCCGTGATATTGCTGAAAGACTTGGCAGGAATGTATCCACTGTGCATGAGTATTGGCGGCAGTGGTCAAGGGAAAGTACTGCCTCAAGAAGACCAGGTTGCTGGCGGCCACGTGGTACTACTGAGAAGGAAGACCGTCGTATTCGGCGTATGGCTGTGGCTAATCGTACTGCGTCTGCAGCTGAAATTCGAGCTGCAGTTGGCACCACAGTGACACAACGAACTGTTACATATCGGTTACTTCAAGGAGAGCTCCGAGCCAGACGCCCTGTACAGTGCATTCCACTGACTCCAAACCACTGCCGTTTGCGACGTGAGTGGTGTCAAGCTAGAGCTCATTGGAGGACGGAGTGGAGATCTGTTGTGTTTTCTAATGAAAGCCGGTTCTGCCTTGGTCGCACTGATAATCGTTTGTTGGTTAGAAGGAGGCCAGGTGAACGCCAGCTAGTGACCTGTGTGCTGCCTAGACACACAGAGCCTACTCCTGGAGTTATGGTTTGGGGAGCAACTTCGTATGACAGCAGGAGCACTCTCGTGGTTATCTCACGCACCCTGACTGCAAATGTGTACGTCAGTCTAGTGATACAACCTGTTGTGCTGCCATTCATGAACAGCATTCAAGGGGGTGTTTTCCAACCGGATAACGCTCGCCCTCATACCGCTGTTGTAACCCAATATGCTCTACAGAGTGTTGACATGTTGCCTTGGCCTTCTAGGTCACCAGATCTTTCTCCAGATCTTTCTTTTTCAGAACTCCATCCCACAAACTGATATCCTACACCTGTACGACACAATGCATGCACGTTTGCATGCTTGCATTCAAAATTATGGCGGTTACACCGGTTAATAATGTACCAACATTTCACATTTGAAATGGCTCTTCTCGCCAAGGGCTCCACCTGCGATCTTGGAACTTTATTCAATTAAATATGATACCTAGACAAATTTATTCCTAAAATTTCATTACTGTACAATAATTTTTTCTTGGTGTTGGGATTTTTTTTTCCATCAGTGTATTATACAGTTGTATATATTTTTAAAATTGTGAAACTTGGTTTTCTTTCAGAAGGGTAATGAAAGAAACTCTTTATTGTGTCTCCTGACTGGTTTCATATTTTTAATTTTAGGAAATGTGATTAAAATATTTTCTTTTAAAATGGATTAAACACATAAAATATATTTATACCAAAAAATCGTCAGTATAGTTG
The DNA here is from genome assembly GCA_026543055.1 of Argiope trifasciata. Classification (NCBI taxonomy): domain Eukaryota; kingdom Metazoa; phylum Arthropoda; class Arachnida; order Araneae; family Araneidae; genus Argiope; species Argiope trifasciata. The sequence continues at coordinate 735,956 of JAPMOQ010039177.1, forward strand.
TAAAGATAATTTTTGAAAATCAAGATAATGCAAAGTTATTTCTACTGCAATTTTTTAGCTGTAACTGCGAAAAACGCTAAAATTTATTAAAATTTAAAAAATCCAAGAACTTTCTGGCATATTATGTAATAAAGTTATTACCTCTGAGAATGACTTGCGTGACAATTGTGTGCAATAGTTAAACCATATTCTTTTAACATAGCTTTATCTTTTCCACTGAGTCTATTGTGTTTCGTCGTTGAGTTATTTGGAGATGAATCTATGGTGAAAAAATACGATTGAGATCCGAATTTTCTTAAATTATTTTAGATAACTGTACTTTTCTTATAACCATCCCGTAGATGTAAGCAATAATATACCCAAGTTTCATCGGAATCGGATGAACTGTTTAGGAAGGCAGAAGAGACATACAGACAAACAATCGTTTTTATTATATAGATGTCTGAGGACATGATCACTTAAATCTTGTGTAATTAAATATATGAAATTAGACATGTAGTTTTATCTCTGGAATTAGATATTGTAGTTGCAGCAAATGTGGGACTACATATCTCATATGCATATATATTCATAGAACCTAGCCATTGCTAATCTAGATTTAGATCCGGAGCAGTTGTGGACATATATTTTAATACTATATATATTAAATTAAATATTATATATATTAATATATATATAGATTATATATAATCTCTATTTGTATGAGTTGATCTGTATTTCCACGCATTTTTAAATGCTAATTATCTGTTTTAAATTAATGATTTTCTAAAATTTTATTAGGTTTTCAACTAGAATAGAGTAATATAAATAGAATAAATACTATTTGTTTTCTCTTTTTTGTATCCTAAAGTTTCAATGAATGTATTCATTGCCGACAAGAAAATTAATATCATTCTTCTTATAATTCTTAATTGAACAAGATAACTACTTCAAATTCAAACGATATTTCTAAAATTATTTCTTCTGCTGCAGCAACGCACCCGGTACCAGCTAGCGCATTATATAACACTATTCCCTTGTTCAATAAGAAATACAATAATAAATAAATAATTGGAAAATATTTTTAAAGTTTATCATATATAAGCATCAAAAGTTTACAATATGAAGTTTACTATTTTGTTTAACATAATTATGATTCTTTTGAAACAGACGTTAACTAAATTTACTAAATTTGTATGCCTTTTAAATCAAAAAGTTCCTTAACCCTTCTACCAAATAGCTTTCAAGACATATTGACAGAAGAGAAAATTAATGAATAATAAATAACTGACTGAAAATCGTATTAACTTGCATTTTATTACAGAATCTATCTTTAGAAATACTTATTTATTTTGCATCATCGTAATAAATCGATTATTAGTTTCCATCACCTGCATCATAACAATTTCTTTTTAAGTCTGAGCGATTTGCATATCACGATATCATTTATTTCACAATCAGCAAAACATTAAAAATTCATTTTTTCAATGAACCGAGTCTATCACAGAGAAAGAAGGCGAGAGAGCGAAAGCGGTAGGGGAAAAAAGGGAAAACTCGGCCATTATTCCTCCATCTAAGATGTATTGGGGATATCATCATGAAAGAAGTTCCCTTCCTTATCTGTCCGTTAATTTCAACTCATATTAATTTCTTTGTCCCAGATGTTCCTGGTCTCATTTTTCGTTGCTTTCTTTGTTGCCACCGATGGGCCAAAAAGAATGTTGAAGATGAAAGGAAGGTATTTTGTCTTTGATTTCATTTCATGCAGTCCCTTTGTGGATTTGTTAATTTGAATATTCTGCAGAAGAGTTCTGAAAATCTTTACATAGAGGTGAAAAAAAGTTACTTAAATTAAGCAGATGATATCAGGAGATATTTACTGCTTTCGCTTCTTACGGTATGATTTGTCTGCGAGAATAGAATATTTTTCTTTGTATCTTTCCATTGCAACATGATAAATTTATTATTCAAATTGATCTAAATAGATCAAGGTGCTGTTGCACATTTGATTGAAAATAAATTAATTAATTTCAAAGAAACAATTTTTCATAGATTAATTACACAACAATTGCATTTTATTGCTGAAACTAAAATTCAATTTTAAGTGTACTACGTTTATTTTTATTAGTTAATACGAATGCCCTAAAATATCATGTCAACACTATTGACTGTTTCAATGCCCCAAGTTGAGGTAAGGCGATGTTTTACATCGTATTGAACACAACAGGTAATAAATACTAATTTCCTTCCGTTTGTAATAAATAAAACTCTTATGGCATTTTATGGCACATAAGAGGTAATAAATATTAATTTCCTTTGGCTTTTAATAAACAAAACTTTTATGACATTTTAATGGCACATAAGAGATAATAAATACTAATTTACTTTGGTTCGTAAGAAACAAAATACTTATGTCATTTTATGGCACATAAGAGGTAATAAATATTAATTTCCTTTGGTTCGTAAGAAACAAAACATTTATGGCATTTTATGGCACATAAGAGGTAATAAATACTAATTTCCTTTGGTTTGTAATAAACAAAACTCTTATGGCATTTTATGGCAAAGAGGTAATAAATATTTTCCTTTGGTTTTTAATAAACAATTTTTTATGACATTTTATGACACATAAGAGGTAATAAATACTAATTTCCTTTGGCTCGTAAGAAAAAAAAACACTTATAGCATTTTATGGTACATAAGAGGTAATAAATATTAATTTCCTTTGGTTTATAATAAATAAAATTCATACTTAGCTGCTTTTAAAGTGACTCTTTCCAGTTTAGTATGCATATAAATTAACTTCATCAAAAAACAAAAACAAAAATAAGATTACGCTGCAGCCAGTTGGAAAGAAACATACAAACGACAAAATACGAATACATATAACATTACAAAAAAATCCTAAAACATTAGAATGAAAACATTTGGAGTACAATAAAACTGGATGGATGAAAATAATGTACAGTGTAGTGAAAAAAATAAAGCAGTTATAACAATTAGTTATTTAAAGAAGCGTAAGGATATATTATGAATAAAATTCGAGAAGCATTAAGATATTGTACATAAAAAATTAGACTTATCTAATTGGAATATTTCTCTGAAAAGATAACACTAATAAAAGGAATCTATTTCAAGGAAACAATTTTATTTGAATTAAATTAAATGAATACTTAGAAATAGAATACTACTCATGAAATCTGTGCAAATGCCATCTTTGCGTCAACTTAGTTTAGTAAGTTTACCACTTTATTAATAAGAGGACATTATGTTTAGTTGATGATGGACATCGAGCTATCTTTAGTCTTAAAGTTTCGATTTATATTGGTACCCTAGTTGAAACATTTAAAGCTACATTTGAAACATTTTTAAATATAGTGATGCAAAAATATAAAATTCTGTATCTTTTATAGCTGTAGTCATAATTTCAGTTTCATTCAACTCATCATGTTTTGGTTTAATTCTCAACAGCTCCCCCAAAAATTGTTGATGCAAAAAAATTATAACTGATAAAATGTTCTGAAATAAAATTTTATTCTAAGATTATTAAAATTAAAAGAAATTCTTTGCAGAATTATACAATTGTATGAAAAGAAAATTCCATTTCTACTTAAGTACAAAAGAAAATAAGAATTAATTAACTACCTAATATGATGATAAGAATTATTGGGGATATTTCAGAGTTTTAGAAAACGGTGATAGTTTTTTTTTTTTTCATTATAATTTTAAAAAGACGTTTCGATTTTGTGAATGAAATGATAGAAGTTTATTCCATAGCTAAAATAAATGGATAGACTTTCAGATAGATGGTATATATGTATAATTTTTCAGTTTCGAATATCTTTACCATTAAATCTCATGCTTTTCATTTTACTACAAAACAATCTCTAAAGAAGCAAAATAAAAATTTAGATCTAGTTATGTTTTGTGGTCACGTAGTTTGCAAAAGACAAACTATTGTAGAATGCAATGGAATTTAAAAACTATTTTTAAGTAAAAGCAGTAACTTTGTTAGTGTTGCCATCTTTGTGATCCCAGTAAAATATAGATTCTTTTTATTTATTTATTTATTTGAAAAGTATGTAGAAAAAAGTATAAAAGTAGCAGGTTTTTCATACGTTTTCACAGTGAAATGAATTTTAAAATTTGTCTTATTTTTAAATTTTTTCTTTTACTTTTTATTTATTTATTTATTTTGTAAAATTGTCAGTTCTTTTTTTTCCTTTTAAAATGCTTTTTTGAATAATTCCTATGAGTTAAATATGTTTCTATATTTGTTTTATAGTTATTGATATAATGATTTGAAGAATAATACTTCCATTTCACATCTTTGTATTTTTCATTACAGTACGCTTTTTTTAATTAAAAAACAAGCAAAATTAATTATAATTTTTTCTCTTATTTATTAACTTTATGCATTTATTGATCTTTTATTTTATGAAATTAATTGTGGTATGATATATTACATGCGCCTTAATGTATAAATACTTAAAAAAGATAATATAGTTCAGTAAAAAGTACAAAATTGTGATAGTTTATACAAATGAAAATAATAATGAATTGTTTGTTATTCGCTTTTTTGGAGTTTTTAACAAAAAATTGTGGCAAAAGTGAAATTTATTCAATAACTTGGAATCTTCTTTAAAAATAATCCTCATCATTCAAGAAATTTTAACACTTCATTCACATAGAACTTCCCAAAGGTAACATTTACAACCCGTCAGAGCATTCGATTTTTTTTCTTTTGTGAATTATATAACAAACGGAACAAATGGTAGCTCTGAGGTTCCAAAACAGAGAGGCATGTTATATAAAATGAATAAAATCCCCAATCCCAAGAATTTATAAAGAATGGCCATGAAAAGACCTATTCCACCCATTTTCTATTAGCCTAAACTGACAATTTTTAATAAGCATCTGGTTCCAAATTGTAAAACTGACTTATAGATTTCACCGACTTAAGGTTAGATTACGGTCACTCGTAATAGGTAATACCCAACGTCTGGAAATGGATAATAGCGTTTGTAGTAGTTGATTTCGATTCATTCGAAATGCTCAAAAAACATTTACTCAGCTAACATTATTTATCAATTTGTCATCATCCATTATAATCCATTTGAAAAATAAATCATTTTCATTGCATTTGAGCATTAAATCGAATGAGAAAATGCTGTTAATTAAAAGTTTTATCTAATTTTCCAGATCTCCAAACTACAAGGTTTCTACAGTGGGCAAATCATATCCGATGCTCATGAAGGTGAAATTTGGTTTTCAAGGATCCCTGCTTTAAAAAGTGGAAGTAAGTACATTATCTCATTTGTTATAGATGACTATTTGGGCAATATTAATCTTTCTACAATCTTTATTTTATGAAACATTTGTCTAGTATTTATTAACTTATATTTTTTAAAAGGTCATATCTGTTCTGTGGATTGAAAACATTCATACCTTTGTAGTAGTAAAAAATACACCCAATGACCAAAGTTCTTTTTTATTATTCTTTTTGGTAATATAGATACCACAAAGAATGATTCTTTGTGGTAACATAATTCGTTGATTTTGAACACCCACAAATATTGATAAAAAATCACAACATTATAAAATAAAGCTCAAAGATTTATAAGAGTAATTCTGATTTTTGTTTTAATATCAGATCTAACTTACGAAAACTGACAGAAACACGTAATCAACCAATAAAAAGGATACCTTTTGGTGAAAATTTTCTATTCCTAAAACATCATTTTATTCTTCAGAAATTAATCATTTAAAACAATTACGAGAAAAGTAGAATATATAAGTAAGGTGTTAATTTTAGGAAATTCGTAAATATTTGCTATATAGAAGTGCAAGGATTAACCAGCTCGTGGCTGAAAGATTTTTATAAAAAACAATTTTAAATGTTTCAAAAATTGATATTTTTTCTGATTCTGTAGAAAAATTGCAGAACTTGATTTTTTCTTTTATTTGCAATGAATGCATTCTATATTTGTTAAACACCTAAAGATGATGTCATATCCATGTTTCCAGAATTATGAGGTGTAGTCACTTTTGTGGGTAAGGACCCATAAGCACCCGAAGGCAGAAATCTGACTTCCAGCTCATATGAACTCACACGATTGCTTTACGCGGAGATTTTTTTACAAATCTCACAGATAGAAAACTGGCAAAGAACAACCATGCTTGAACCTGGACTCGAACTCAAGATCATTTCACAGGGAAGACATGTTACCTCTAAACTAGGATGCCGGAGTGAGCGTTGAAGAATGAAGACTGCTCTTAAAAATTTCTTTTCATTGATTCTATTCTTCTGTGAAGAATAAATTTAATTAATTTATGAAGAAGAATGCTTGGATCCAAAAAGTTTTAAAATGGAATTCTTGCTTCGAAAGAAGCAATGGAGAAGAAAAATTTTATTGTTTGTCGCAGGAACTTATTAAACGACGAAACTTTAAGTATTTTCCAGAGAATTTCCACTTCCATATTTTCAACTATATCAGCATTTTACAAATGCTCCATAATCTTCTGTTGTTATGCGTTGAATCGAATAAAAAGTATATTTTGCGTGAACAACTCTTTTGTATCTAATATTCCAGAGAGAAATACTAGAAAAGAAAAATCCGTTGAATAAAATGCAGCTTTGCGATGTGGTTTTAGATATGCCAAAAAACAAACTTTCGCTAAGCCACACGTCGCTTTAAACAACCGGAGAAAATATCTCCAGCCTTGTGACTAGCTACATTTAATGTTGTTTTTCTTCTCATGCCCTTTGATGACACAGAGCGATGAATTCTATCGAAGAGATTCTCTTTCTTGTTATAAGAAAATCTCCTTTCTACCGTTGGAGGTTGCTTCCTTACTGAAATGAACTGAGGTTTCTCCAATTTCGACTTGAGATAAAGATAGAATCATAGAAAAGAAGTTTTTAACAATTAGATGAGTCCATTTTAAGCTCGTTTTACAATTGCATTTTACAGTTGAAAATATTTTTCGGGAAAAAAAAACTCTTAATTTTAAGATCGTTTGACAAATACATAGTACAATTAAAAAGATATTTGGGTTAAAAAAATTATTTTTTTAAAAATTATCTAGTATTCTATAAATCTAATTTAGAAAATGATGATTGTTTGATATTATTACAACACAAGATTTCAAGTAATAAAATCTTGGGTTCTGTGCTCATAACCGAAAAAAAATTTTCAGCATCATTTTAAATATATTTTTGGTTCTAAAGTTGATATTAGAAAAAAAGTCTAAATTAAAAGATAAGATTATACTAAATCAGTCAAGTCAAGGGATTTCTTTTATTGTTAAATGAAATACAATTAAATAGTTCCAATGCGGGTTTTTTCAAGATTTGCACAAAAACAGGAAATATGATCTTTGGTCTCAAAACAAAAGATATTTTTTCTGCAATCAATTGTTAACTTTACTATAATGAAACAAAACCTATAAACCTTACCCCGTAACTGGAGATACAAAATTCCTCGCGCTGTCATCAAATCAAAATGACTCCACAGTTATTTTTCTCTTCTGTTTCTTGTAAATTGCAGTTGAATTGATTTCGGAAATACAAAACATTTTATTAATCATGCATTACTAAAAATAATAAAAATATTATTAGTAAGAAACATTAAATGTTTGAAAGATGTTATGAGAAAAACTTAAACATTTTTAATAAGTATTTACTTCGGTTAGGTATTGCGGAATTACACTAATCTCAATAAGCGTTAGAATTTAACAAGAAAATATGAAGAATACAATATTTGAAAACAATTTTTTTTTGAGAATATTTCATTATTTTTTTTGCACTATTTAAATAAGAAGCAGTTTCAGAGTCAAGGAGTCATTGACTCCATAAACAGCGACAAACTTTTTGAAAAAGGATTCGGTTATATCATGTGCTCGTATTTAGACTTTTAAAAAGGTACTGCTGAAAGAACAATTAGATGATGTCGAAGAGATTATTCTAGAACAAAATATTGTATTGTGTTATATTATAAGAGATTGTTCTAGCACAAAATATCACGTGATAATCATAGCTAATGAAAAAAAGGGAATCATTTTTTACTCCCTTCTCTAATTACGGTAAAAAAATCATTTGCTTTATTTTATTGCCTTAAGTAAATTAACCAGGTTCAAAAATTACAATTGATGGAATCTGTAGTTTGGAAATAGAACATACCAGTGCATTTTACTGTATTTTTTCTGAAAATGACAGGCATTGTGATTATATCAAAATCTGCTATTTTTGGCTTATGGATATTCTCCAATATATATGAAAGCATAGATATGGAAATTTTTAATGCAAAATGTACTTGAAGGTTGAAACAATGTAGCATTTTGAATTAAAGAATTTTATTAGATACCAAATTTTTTTTTAAAGTAAAATCTAATAAAGTTTGCTTTAGTTTTATTATTAAAAAATTACTTTTTCTTCCATTTAAATTCGTTTCTTATCTAAAGAAAATGTTGCATCAGTCACGCAGTTATTTAAAAAGCACTTCAAAAATGATTAAAAATTTCCGTTTCTTAATCTTCAAGATGTATCACGTAAGCTAGCGTGAGTAAGAGCACATTATTTTAAAAATTAAGCCAAAGTGTCTCCCAACTCGTTTTTCTTAGTCGCCCAGAGGAACAATGGGATTCGCGTTATTTGCTTCGCTATTTTTATTTTCAACTCAAGCACACATTCTGACAATGTTTCGTTTTAGTAACAAACTTTTCCATTCAACTTATAATGTGCATCGTAATTCTTACATGATTTGTGAAGAAGTTCGTAGACCCTTAAAGTTTATTTTAGAAGGGAGATTATTTTTCCATACTGAATACCTTTTTCTGAGTAAAAAGAAAACTTGCGCAATACTTTAAGAATAATGTGGAACACCAACAATTTTTTTGCTAAAGTAGAACAAATGGTAATTAATGCAACCGTAAAACTGGTGGTTCTTTAAATGCTTATAAAATTTCATTCTACAGTTTCAGTGTATATATGCTATGGTTACTGTATATAATCGGTAATTATTAATAATATGTCATTATTAATGATAACCAAACCGGTTAATATTAATAATAACCTATTATTCACATTGACTGTAACATGTATATGCATGATAATTCGAATGAAACATACAAAATTTGCATCATAATAATTGCTAGAAAAATAATTTGAATTATAAATAGAATAACGGAGGCAAATGAAATTATTTTAAAAATCTCGTCTTTCCTTAATATATGAAACTTTTTTATGATGAAATCATAATTTTTAAATTACATACAATTAGCTTTTTTAATGCAAATTTTAAAAATTATTTAATATTCATTACTATGAATAAAATGTAGTTATAGATATGAAATCTATATAAATAAAAATGAATGTTTGTCTGCATATTTCTGATACCTTTCTAAATCGATCTTCCGATTGTTATGGAACGCGGTCAGCTAATTGCTTACTTTTACGGGATGGTACAATTATCAATTTTTTTAATCGAATCTCAACCGCATCTATTTACCAAGGATAAATATCCAAAAGACTTGCGAGGAGATAATAGATTCCGAAGGAAAGCTAAATACAAGTTAAAGGTTAATATTTTGTAGCTGTAGTACTCAGAGCTACGAAATATAAAACTGTTCTCAGAGGTAACTACTTTATTACAGATTATGCGAGAAACTTTTAGGGTTTTGTTAAATTTTTAATGAATCTGAGTATTTTTCGTAGTAACTACCGAAAATATTGTAGTATAAATAATCATGGACTATCTTAATTTTCAAAAATTATCATTTCAACTGTATTAACAGTTTTATGGCATAAATATATCTTCTATGTTTAATCAGTTTGTAAGAAAATATTTTAATCCCATTTTCTAAAATTAAATTTATAAATTCTGATCGAATGTTAAACGAATCACCAAACAATAAATTATGTCTTTCACTACCATTTTAATAGTACAGCAAGTTTCGCAATTATAAAAGAATACACAAATCTAATATATAAAAATAAATATTTATTTGTTCATGTTTTATATAATATCGTACCGCTCATCCGGTTTCAATAAAACATTGCCAAATGATAGATTGATTGACTTCACTTAATCTTATTTTTTTTTCCATGGCAGCAACGCGCCAGCCTTCAGCTAGTGATAAATAATTTAAAAAAAAAAACTTAATTACAAAAATATATTCTTATAGAATGCAAATTGAATTATCAATCCGAAAATGCAAACTTGGCTTTTATAATTCATCAGTCTGGACCGAAAATGCAATTTCTAGAACCAGGCGAATGGATCTGTTTTTCATATCAGGCAGAATGAATACAAAAAGCCGACTTGATTAAGCAACGTGGGCTTCTTCCCCCAAAGAGTCGTGATTTTCCCCCATCCTGAATCCTCTAGCAGCAGCTACTTTCTTGCAGGATTTTATGCGATCCGTATGTGCTAAACAAACCGCAACAAATCTTAATAGAAATGCAGGTTTCACTCTAAACGGAAAATACTCTTTATTTTTGTTGAGAAGCAAAGATCTTGTTCCAGTTGAAATTCCAATCTATATAAATAATAATGAATGTTTGTCTGTATGTATCTTATGTGCTGCCGTACTGCTCATCCGATTCTGATAAAACTTTGATTATATATATTGCTAGCATTTACGGGATGGTTATAAGAATATTAAAATTAACTAATATATAAAAAGTATTTTGGGATCTCTTCACCACATCTATTAACCACCATATAACTCGCCAAGAAGACGCAACAGATTCAGTAAAGATCCTAAATTCAAACTAGACGTTAATATTTCGTATCTATTGTATATAAATGGGTACTTTGAGGTAAATAGTTTGATTAGAGAGGGAGAGAAAATTTTAGGAAAACCAATCCTGTAGGTTTGGAATTTTAAATAGACATTTCATAAAACTTTGTAGTAACTTGCTAAAATATTATATTATTATTACGCAATAAAGTTACGCGTATAAATATATTTCCATGTTTGATCAACTTTAAAAGAAAATATTTTAATCACATTTTCTAACTTCCTAATTTAATGATGAATTTAATAATTGGAATATTTACTATTATTTTAATTCCATTAAAAATCATACGTTTCAAGTGACTTTTTTCATTTTCAATTATTTAATACTTTTCATTTAATTGCAGAGTAAAAATTAAAAATTCAATCATTCGATGCGCGTCTCAGACATGCCATTATATGCGATATGGTTAAAACGACATTTATCTAAAAATATTTAGTGTGTTAACCCTCCACTGATTTATTTTCTATAGTATGTATCTAGGTTAAGGCTTCAATTTTGGGAATTTTTTGCCGTTTTCAATCCTTTGAGAATTCATATAGAACACTTGAGATATTTATTAATTCTATGTAACTTTGGATAGTATTATAACAATTACAAATAGCCAAATTGTAATTTTAAAATTTTGAAAATGTCAAAAAAAAAATGCACACTTGACGTACGGCAAACTGGTTAAGCAATTAAAATATTTTTAATCAAAATTTTGTTATGTATAAGAAATTTATGAAAGCTGACATTTGCGCAAGAGGTGAATTCGCAAAAATCCGTTATGAATATAAAAACATTGAAAACAATAAATGGGGAATGTAATCACTACCAAGAAAATATTTTCTTTCGAGAAAATACACGATTATGTCCTCACATCTGATAAACTTGCCTATTATAATCAGAACAGGACTCAAACATACTTTAGAATCTAGTATACTTTAAGTATTTCAGTATTTAGTAAATTAAATTACTATTTTCTTGTCGGGAAAAGGATTCTTCAGCAATTATTTATTTGTTAATTTAGATTCCATCACATATCGAAACAAAAGACAAAGAAATCAGTTCAAATACTGTAGAAATCTATTATTTATTTATATCTTAATTCACACAACAGCAAAAAGTAAAAAACATATTTTATAAGATTTATAGGAATTGAAATTTTTAAATCAGTATTCCTTACCCTCGTTCAGAATTGTCGCATTTAATTTTAGAAAATGTGATTAAAATATTTTTTTTCAAATCTATTAAACATAGAAAATATTTTTAGACCATAAAATTGTCAATATAGTTGTTACGATCCTTTTTGAAAATTAAGATGGGATCAGAATTATTTGTGCTACAATATTTTTGGTAGTTACAGCAAAAAACGCTAAAATTTAATTAAAATCTATAATCTCCAGGATTGGTCTCCCCAAATCTTCCTCGCATCATCTGTCATAAAGTTGTTACCTCTGAGAATGACTTGCATGACCTTTGCGTACTACTTCTACAAAATATTAACTTTTCACTTGGAGTTAGCATTTCTACAGAATCTATTGTCTCCTCGGAGAGTGATTTGAAAGTTAATCCTTGATAAATAGATGAGGTTGAGATTCTAATTTTTTTTTAATTTGATAATTGCACCATCTTTATATCCATCCAGTAGGTGTAAGCAATAATCTGACCAAGTTTCATCGCAATCCGATGAGTGACTTAGGAAGACATGAGGCATACAGACAAGCATTCATTTAATTAAAAAAAATAAAAATAAAAGTATTTGCATATTCATGGAAAAAAGCAGAAACAGACATTACTAATGCTTCAAGATGAATGTCTAATTTTTAAAAATAGATGAACTGAACAATTTCATATCTAGAAATATTTATTACATATTTTCTATGTTTCTTATTTTTAAACTAAATTAATCGTAACAATTTAATTGCATGAATTCATCGGCGTTCATCACACAATGCATAAAAATGAAAAAAATTAAAACTTTCTTCAAAAACATAAATCCGATTATCAATTCGGAAAATGATAATTTAATTTTTATTATCAATCTTTTCTATAATTGCGTTTATTTTCTCTCCCATTGTCTGGAATCCTGGCAAATTGATTGCGTTTCCCGAATCTTTTGGGAAGAACTGAAAAGATCGACTTGATTAGGAAACAAGCTTTTCTCCCCAAGGACGCGCGCCGAATCGACTCGCAGAAGCACTTAACACGGCGTTGCTTCTTTTCAGCTTTCGTGATTTCCGAATGTGCTAAGCACAGCACACCTTCCGTCTCAGCACTGAGAGAAGAGCGCTCTTTGTTATCAGCTCCTGAGAGACCAACAGAGAGTTGTTTTCGAATTCTGCAGCTTGTTTTAGTTCGCTGAAAATCAAAGTGGATTTAATTAAGATCAATTAGAAAAAAAAATACCATGAGGTGTGTTTGTTTTGATGCTAATTATGTCTTTCATATGTTTTTGTTAGCGATTAAACAGCAGAATTCTAATCATATGTACTGTAACTTAATATATTATTTTCAAACATCTTATTTTTGAGATATGAAGTGGATTAGATTCTAGCATCATTAGAGAGGAATTGAAGGAAAATAAAGATTATTTTTTTAAAAAGAAATAAACATTCATATTTGTTAAATAAATAACCTTCTCATTTTCAAAATTTTACAGATAGTTTAAATCTCTATAAATAAAAATGAATGTCTGTCTGTATGTTTCTTATGAGCTGCCATACCGTTCATCAGATTCCGATGAAACTTGCGATGAATACTTATTACTTGCACTTACGGGATGTTTATAAGCATAATATAACTATGCAATATGCAAAAAATACTTCCGGATCTATTTACCGCATCTATTAACCAAGGATAATCGTCCAGGAGGCACAACAGATTCAGCAAATATACTAAATTCAAGATAGCTGTTAGCATTCCGTAGCTATAGTACGTAAATGCTATGTAAGTCGTTCTCTGACGCTGAAAATGTCTTTGACACATCATTGGATTTCAAACTTTGGCTATAATTTGCTTACTGATATATAATGGAAGTAAATCAATGACATATAGTTCTTACTCCAATCTTCTCAGAAAATGATTCTTTTTTCTTTTTTAAAATCATAGAATTTAATTATCCGTTATTTTGAAAATGAGAAATCCATGTTTCTAATTCTCAAAAAATTTCAGAAAAAACTTCTGTTTTGGTCAATGCATCAATATCTTCCTTTTTTCAACAAAATAAATAAGTAAATACGAATTTATTAAAGGAGGCAGAGAAATTTCCTTTATAAAAGAAGTGTGAGAATGGAGTTTTAAGATATGTTTTAAAAATTCATCAGCTAAGCAAATGCGAATTCTAATTATCTGTGATAAGATATAAAAAAGATAATGCACAACAATACTAATGATAATAAGGTTTTAACTTAAAAGTGCGCACAAAAGCAGCTGAGTTGCCCTACGGCATAAATCAGATTAAAACAGGAAACGCACATTTCAGCTATGGAAAATATTAATGACAAATGATACATTGAAATATTGCATTGATTTATCTTTTTAAATATTTTTATTGATTTTCAAAGCATATTTTTTAAAGTATTTTCTCCCTATAATATATATCTTCACTATTTCAAGTGCAACTGAAATGATATCTTTTTTAACAGACAGCTGAAATTTTTTGTGTGATTGGCTTATGTTTTCTTTTGTTTTCAGTGCTCTTTATAACTTTGCTTTAAGAAATTCGACTTCTTTATGGCAATAAAGCCTCGATATGATTTTAAATACGACTGCTGAAAATGCAATTTTATTTTCATTATAACTAAATATATATTAAACTATAATCGAACTTTTGGAAATATGTAAAAAATATATAATTAAAGCATAAAATTTTAATTTTTAAATAATTCTATTATTTTTCCATTTAAAAAGATAATTAAATACAAATAAACAATGCATCAAAATAATTGGTTTTTTAGCATACTAGAATGTGATTCAAAATCTTAAAAAAGAATCATTCTGTTAGTATTTTTATGAAATAAAACCCTCTGAAATCCCAGAAAAGCAAACTTAACCCCATTTCTCAATCCATTTAAAGTTTTTCTTTTAAAGTAAAACATTGTAGACACTAGTTCTTGAATCGCTGTGATTCAAAAAAATCGATGCAAATATTATGGAAAAAAATCATTTTAACAGCAAATTACCTATGCCATAATCCCTAGGAATGCGATTCTGGATTACGTGACTGTAATTGGAAATCCTGAATCACTCTGAGGGATTTAGAAGTTGCGAAAGTATTTTCTCAAGTAGAAAGCAATTAATGATTGTTCTTTTCTGAATAAAAAAAATATTACGTTAAAAATTTCATTCAAGCAAAAAAAGAAAAGAAAAGAAATTCGCATAGTTTCACATATGCTCTTTCTTTTGTTTATTTAATAACTTTTCAAATGAATTTCTTTCAATTGTTCTTTATTTAGAGATTTTTTATTTAAAGAAAACTTTCTTCTGACAATTTATTTTTCTTTTACAAAAAGTATTTGAAAAAAAAAAATGCTATAGCATAAAACATCAAGCCATCATAATTCACTTTTAGCGCTACCGATT
This sequence comes from Argiope trifasciata, assembly GCA_026543055.1. Taxonomy (NCBI): domain Eukaryota; kingdom Metazoa; phylum Arthropoda; class Arachnida; order Araneae; family Araneidae; genus Argiope; species Argiope trifasciata. Next base: position 751,302 of record JAPMOQ010039177.1, read on the forward strand.
TTGATTCCATCGTTGTTTTAATTCCTTCTGTTGTTCTCATTCAGCTTGCAATATGTTTTGAATTTCTATACAAAGTAACAAGAAAAGAAAAAATTCCCGAAATGTGTTTTATTTTGTATCTAGCTGGTATCCGGCATGTTACCGCCTCCAAAAAAGAATAATATTAAGTGGAATCCATCAATCATTTGGCAATGTTTTATCGAAACAGGATGAACGGTACGACAGTACATAAAATACGATCAAACAAATATTCATTTTTATATATTAGATTTGTGTATTCTTTTAGACTTGTAAAACTTAGTGTTCTTTCCGAATGGCAGTGAAAGTAACTTTTCATTGTATCTCGTGATTCGTTTCACATTCTTTCATTCTCAATTTCAATTTTAGAAAATGTGATTAAAATATTTTCTTTTAAAGTTGATTCAACAAAGAATATATATTTATTCAATAAAATCGTTAATATAATTGAAAAGTTATTTTTTTGAAAATGAAGATTGTGCAAAATTATTTGTACTATAATATTTTCTGCTTTTTCGCAGTTCGCAGAAACTTCGTAATTTCAATAAAATTTAATTAAAACTAAAAAAGCAAAAGGTTGATTTCCCCAACAATTTCTCGCATTATCTATTATAAAGTTGTTATCTCTGAGAATGACTTTTTTTACATTTGCGTACTATAAATTCAGAATATTAACCTTTAGCTTGGATTTAGCATTTCTACAGAATCTATTGTCTCGTCAGGGGTTATTTGGAGAATGATCCTTGGTAAATAAATGTGGTTGAGATTCGAAACTTTTTTAAAAAAATTTTGACAATTGTATTATCCCTTTAACCATCGTGTAGGTGTAAGCAATAAGTTGGCCAAGTTTCATCGCAATCGGTTTGTTTGTTTAGTTATATTAACGTCCCATTTAAAGCAACACGAGGGCTAATTTGGGACGGACCACGTCATTTTGAACCAAGATCAGATGACGAGGACGACACCTGAGCTGACAACCCCCTCTCCACACCACACCACACCAGTGGGAGGACGTTTGGCCTGACAGATTTAACGTGCAAGAGACCCCCTCACACGACGGTTCTTTGGTGGAATCGAGTCTCGAACCTGAAACTCTCCGGTTCCGAAGCCGAGACTTTACCACCTGGCCACCGCGGCCTCATCGCCATCGGATGAACGGTTTAGGAAGGCATAAGAGACATACAGGCAAACATTTATTTCTATTTATATAGATATAAATTTATTGAAGTAGTTTAGCAATAATATTCATCGTTCAAATTTTATTTCACAAACATAAGTCGCTGTGGAGTAACAAAATTAAGAAGAAACTTTTACCACTCAGATGCATCAATTATTCGATTTTCATCTATCATGTCTTGTATTGTCCATTGGTTAGGCTATAAGTCTTCCATCATTTAATGGAATCGACTTTTTGCATTCCTGAGGAAGAAGTACCAAATTTTCCACCGAAATTTATATAATGATTCCAAAAAATAATTTTCATTATATTTAGTATTTGAGAAATTTGGATAAAATTCATGAATTTCTTAATGATTATTATTTGTTTCAGCCACATTCTAAAATGGGATCAGATTTCTTTGTTTTAAGGATATTCATAAAATTTAAAATTTGTGAAATTGAGATCTTCGGTAAACCATTGAAATTAGCCAAAACTTTAAGGTAAAAAAACATAGGAAATATTCATGAACAATTCTACATTGGTATTTCTTGCTATTGTTTATATCTACTCTTATTGTTTTAAATCCTTATTATTTGCTTTTTATCTTTTGTTTTATCCTTATCGATTTAAAACATTTTTTTCATCCTTATTGTTTGCTTTTTATGATTCTTTTTGCAATTCCATATTGTTTGTTTTTTATCCTTATTGTTTGATTTTTATCCTAATTGTTTGAAATTCTTATTGTTTGTTTCTATCCTTATTTTTTAAATCCCTATTGTCTTTTAACCTTATTGCTCATTTTTATACCTGTTGTTAGTCTTTTCATTCTTGTTGTTTTAAATCCTTATTGTCTGTCTTTATCCTTGTTGTTTTA